>JBCJKH010043579.1:0-10772 GCA_039877255.1 Loriculus beryllinus
CAAGCACTGCTGATAACAGGGCAAGTATTGACACGCACAGTGCAGATGGTGCCTTAGATAACACACAATGGGGGCAACAAACCACAGCTATACCAACCCCTTCTCCTCTGTTTTGCTTTTAAACTTCAAATCGTTGTTGTACTCTTTACTCATCCCTACTTTAAGGCTCCCTGCTGCAGGAGAACAGATGGAACAAAACTCCAAACAGGTTTTCTTCCACCAACCTGTGTGGGTCTTCTGACACAGTTGTCCTCTGCAAGCTGCCTTTGCAGTTTCTTTCCTGCCCATTTCTATCTTCCTTTTACTCTCTCTCCTAAGCTAGAGCTCTCCTCTCTCCTCCCCTTAATTCTTAGGTGTGCTCTTCATGTTATTCACTTTAAACAGGATGCATTTAAACTAGGTTTTCCAAATTCTTTTCAGGCTTCTAACCTGTGATTTACAGAACAATTTATCACACTACACCATTCCTCCTTTTTTCTAACGTTTGCACAGATGCTTTAAAGCTCACACCATAGAGAACAGGCCTCACAGCTCTCATGCAGGATCAGTGACTCCTGTGGTGCTCCTGACAAATGAAAGCTTAACCTTGTTTTGGAACCCAGAAATGATGGCAATTCTGTAGACCACTGCTTTATTATCTTTCCTATCAAGAAGCTTGTTCTAATATCAAACATAAAATTGTATGGCCATTTAAACCAAAGGCTCCTCATCCCCAGCACAATGGGTGCAGAAAATGATGTACTCCTTGCAATCCTTTCATGCATTAGAGCATTTGCTTCCCCTCTCACCTAACAACCCTGCCTGCCCTGGTCTAACCAAGTTCCTCAAAAAAAAGTATATATCACTCAGGAATAACCATAGTCCTCCCTTATTTACACCTGGAGATAGACCAGCCTGCTATACATCTGGATTTGCTCTTCATTTACAGGACAGCTGAGAGGAGAACATCGCTTCATGAAATTCAGATGAAGGCTGGACATGTGTGACACAGGAAGAAGCTGGCTTCAAACACCTGGCAAGAAGGAACTTGTTATTGCAATTGCACACTCTCAATTTAAGGTGATACAGGTTCTTCAGTCATGTCGACTCAAATTTACAAAGGCAAGGTCTGATTTAGCTGATACCAGTTACTTAGGAGTCAATATGTTAAAATCAATGGGACTGCTCAGGTTTAACCCTGAAGCAAAATCTAGACTATGCTGTTTCCTTGAAATGGGACAGTCCTGGGTCAAAATGTGCTTACTGGTTTTAGATGTTGCTCCTGATGCTGCATAATTAGGATTAAAGGAGCTATTTTATGAGCTTTTCAGATATCCTGATAATATCCAGTGATAATTCTGGAAATGATCACTGATCTGCTTTAAGCTTGGCAAATCCCCCTCCAACTTCTTTCTTTCTCAAGACAAAACCTGTTGGGTTTGTGAAGTGGCAGCTCACTACTGGCCTCACCAGCGAGGAAATGGAAATCTTGTGTTACTCTGTTTTGCAAGAAAAAGTAAAACTAGTGTTAATTAAATTAAAGAAGAAACAGGCATATAATGAGAGAACATGCCCCTTTCCACAGTCTAGCTCTTAACAGATCATCCAGCACACTTAAAAAGCAACTTCCCATCTGCAAATCTGTCTCTCTCTCCTTTTTATCTAATGAGCTTGAGTTAGTCTGTTCAAAAGCCCAAATGGGCATCTCAGGGCCAATTCAGCAGCAGGGGGTCCGTTACTATAACAACTGACAACTCCTGTGATTTCTGAAAGGTCCTAAAGTAGCCATTTGGGAAATGGTTATTGAGCAAGGAGCTGTGGAGGAATGGCTAGTGCAGGATGCCCATCCAGGACTCCCCTGCACACAGCTGTGTTCACCCACCCCAGCCCTGCCTGCACAGAGAACACCCAGGCATCCCACCGCCTCTGCAAACAGCCAAACCAGACCCTTTCCAGCTCCCTACATGAGAAGATAAAACCCCACAAGTCGACAATGGAAGGAACAGCAGTGGCACACCAGGATTTAGTATCAGTAGATCTCCTTGTGGGCTCTTCCTCCTTGCCCCAGGCTGTGTGTTGCTGGATGAAAGAGCACAGATGCTGTCAGAAAAGTTTTCATATTGATTTTCCTCATAATGGAAGAATGACGAGTGCTCAAAGAACGATACCAACAACTAGAACAAGCAACCGGCAGCTGCCCTAAGCTCCAGGCTTGAAAGCAAGCTGCCTGCCGTCGGCACAAAAGGATGAGCTCGTTCCCCGTGTGGGATAAGAGGGAGCTGATCACAGGCCTGCTCCCTCTTAATGAAAACGACCAGTGCTTTGAGATACAGCACACAAAGGGCCTAATATTTCAGTACCTTCACCTCCGGCACTGGCAAAATCAAATACAACCTGGATCTTTTGCAATAAAAGCTGAAGTGCTTTTCCTGCATTGCCTGGGTCGAGATCAGAAGGCTCTGAACCAGGCTGGGCTGCATCCCACTTGCCAGGCAGTGATCTGCGCCGTCCCCATCCCTCTGAGGCTGTTTGTCATCATACAAGACTAGATGTAGCTGTTCCCAGAGGAAAATGAAAGTGTGCCCTGTTCAGTTTGAGCAGGGCACATCTGGACACTAAAAAGGAGATGGAAGCTGCAAGAGGTTTCAGGCAAGCCACTCACCTCCATGCTTCCCCTCGTTTCCCTGTGGTGTTACCCGTCTCTCAGCTTAGGATATCTCTCGCCTGTTGGCGAATGCTCGTCACTGCCTGTGATGACAGGAGTTGCACTTTAGGGCACTGCCATCCCCAAGCTCAGCACAAGGACCTGGGATGTGGTCCTCGCTGGGGGCAGTGTCAGCGTGAGCATGCCCATCCTTCCTGCTCATTCTCGCCTTTCGCTGGTCTCTCAGTTATGCTGGTACAACTCCGGTTACTACATGAATCAGACCAGGAGCTAATCTGGCTTAAATCAGGGCACAAAAGACCCTCTCTTCTATTTTTTTTTTTTTTAAACATGGATTATTTCTCAACCCAGCTCCTCACATGGTTGTACAAACATTTGCACTGGTATCACAGAGGGCAGAACAAGGGCAGGAATGGAGGAGGCTGCTTGAACCACTGCTGCGGAAATAAATACTCATGCAACTGCACCCGAGGCGTTCCTAAAATCAACAGACAGGCTCTCAGAAAGTGTTACCACTTAGAATCCTCCACGAGAGCAAAAATGAATGGAATCAGGAATATTTCAGAGTAAGCTGAAAACAGCTTTTACCATTGTAAGGAAGTAATTTCACAATGGTCTATAAATTTGCAATGTTTCTTTTTCAATCAGTACAGTAGATGAACAACACACTGTGTACTCATAAAATAAAACCTAGGCATAGGTTCAAATAACAATTCCAGCACTTTTTACAACCTGTTACAAGCAGAAGTTCTTTTCTTCCCGAGTGAAGTTTTAACACTTTTAGCTATGGAGATGTGCAAGTTCCCCAGATCAAAGGCAGTTTTCCAAGGCAGAGTTATTAAACAAGGTAACTATGATAGTCTTTGGTCTTACATTGCAGCTTTCATTTCTATATTACAAATACAGCTGACCAACCTCCTTCATGCTGTTTTACCAGTGACAGAACTCAGATGCTGCAATACTGAACACCTGAGTTTGTTCCCAGTGAGGTCTTTGCCACAGAGTTCAACAGCAATACTGTCAAACCGTAAGTGACTTGGCCCCAGGTCACACAGAATATCAATGAGAGAGTCAGAAAAAGAGCCCATGTCTTGTGGTGCTCAAGTGTCATTTCTTCTGCACAGAAAGACACTGCTGGAGAAGTCTGAGCCTCTGCCACAGAACTCGTCCCAAGGACTCAATTCAATTCAACAGGATGTTTAACAAACAAAACCAAGAAAATTCTTAGTGTCTGCTAAGTTCTACAGGGTTTTGCCTAAGGAAAATTAGAGGCATCTTTTCCCCAAGCTGTCTCATATACACACATGACTATAAACAAGCAATGCAAGCTTGCTTGCTCTTTGAAAGGCAGCAGCTGTGTTGTTCCAAAAATCCCTCCTGAATGTAAACATATTAGCACTGTATAAACAGCTTGATTTAATAAGAAATGCAATACAATATTCCCGCTTTGTCTTTGGGATCACGATGTTGATGGCGGCAATAATTCAAGGTGAATTATGGTATCTGTTCAAAAGAAAGAAAAAGAAAACTCTCCAACTATAGTTGTGAATTAATTTCTTCCTCTTAGCTGAAAATGAGAAATGGCTATAATTTAGTTCCCATTTGAAAGTTGCTGTTGGCTAAACTCTAAAATCTTAATTGCTTCTTAATATTCTCTTCTTATTCCTTCCTTTGAAACCATAGTCTATAGCATTGTAGTGTTTAGATTAAAAATCAGAATGGAAAACAAACACTGGAAGGTCACCAGTCAGTCCTAAAATACACTTTTTTTCTTAAATGACAGAACTGAATGTGTGTCAAAGTATTCTAGTTGATTTCCCAACTCAAGTCACCCTCCTGCTCCTTTGTGAAAAAGAAAGTGGCACTGACCCTGGGTTTCCCTTAAAGTGTCAATACTCAGGACTTGTTCAATTTGCAACCGAATATAGTGGAAGTGCTAGAAAAGACATGTTTCAAGCCATATTATGGCTCAGCATACTATAGAACATGCCTTGCTGCAAAAAAAACTGAAGTCACACTCAATCCCTAAATAGTTTGGAGGTCATTACCAAACACACTCTGCAATTCTCAGAGCTTGTAGAAAAGGCTGTGAGAATAACAGTGGCAAAGTGTGCAGACAGTCCAAGTCAAGTTTTAAACTGACCTTGAAGAACTGCAGAAGGATCTCATGATACTGAGTCTGGGTAGAAAATCACAGACGCAAAACAAATGCCCAGAAATGCAAAAATAATGTGGTTGGGAAACTGCACAATGCACGCGTTTTAAAGGGCTCTACATGAGCTAGTAGTTCTCCACCGAAAGATCTATCCCAGTGAATAGTTCTCAGAAATACTCAGCGGTTGTGCAGTACAAAAGGAATGAAAGCAGAAAAAAAAAATACCACTGTGCCACTGCAGAAGGAAACAGTGAATGGACCTGCTGAGTAAAACAAGGATGTGGTCTCCTCACCTTTCCTGTCTGCTAAGACTTAAATTCTCAGCTTGATGCTGAAGTTTCGAGCACTTAAAGTCCTGGGAGCAACAGTCCCCTTCACTATTCCCATGACAGCTCAAGGATCAGCCAAGGCCAGTTTTTCCTCAAGAGGAATCAAAGATGCTCCGAAGTAAAGTTAAGCTACAGATATCATTGTCCCTCCTGCCCTGGAAACCCAACTGCCAACCAGCCCTGGCAGCTCCTGGTCATCCCACAACAGTGCTCTCCTCATTGTTCCGGGATAAAAGCACAAGTTTTAAAGCTTCATTATGCTGACCTAGTTTATTTTCCACTCAACCAACTTAAAATCACATAGCCCTTTTCACAGCAGTGCCATTAAAAGTACTGAATTCAAGGGGACTTTACAAGGAAGGTAATTCAGAACTGCTGCTTGCCTGCAAGTTCCCATCCCTTTTCATTACTGAGATGGCCATCATGCTAAAAAGATGGAAGTGACCCTTTCTCTTTAATATCAATCATATTCTTTCGCCATTTGTCCAGTATCCACATGGAAAAGGAACTGAGAACAGCAAATTACCTCTGCAAGTAAGGGAGTCTCATTCAGAAATGGCACAGATCATTTCCAAATTTATTCAATTACAAGAAGTCTCTAGTAAGCACAGCATGGAAGCTCAACAGATAAAGAAAGGAAAAACTTCATCAAACAATGACTGCTTCCTATCACTCCTTTTCAAATAAAGGGAACAGAAAATGAAGCCTCCTTACAACAAGACATCATCACAAAACTTATTTCATTGCTGTATCATGGAATGAGTTATAAAGGATCCAAACAGAGATAAACACTTTGCCAAACATTCACAAGCAACTTCCCTAACCTGCTTTTTTTTGGTCTCTGGATAATAGGGCATCAGTGCAACGCAAACAAGCAGAAGGCTTCTCTCTGCTTCATTGTTCTGCTTATGTCACCTCTGGTCTCAAATCCCATAAATGCTCAAAGGCACAAAAGTGAAAATATCACTTGTTTTACCCTCAAAATGTTTTGCCAGAGGGTAGCTATGTCTCTTCTGCATTTTCTAGCTCTCTGGGGTTTGTTTTGCAATGCTTTTTCTCGCAACAAAACAAAGAACTGCTGTGCAAGAAAAGACCCCTTGGTCCAGCACGCCTGTCCCCTGGAGGGTTATCCTTTCAGAACAAGTGTTTCTCTGCTGTGCATTTGACTACCATGTTTCCCTTATTGAAATATCAGTCTCAAACTCGTTTTCATGCCATTTGCTTTGATAGTTGCCCATTACATTTTAACCTAAATATTTCTTCCTGAAAATCCCAATCACTGTTCTTTGAAAGCTGCAAATTAGACTCTGCAGTGTTTGAGGATCTATTTTTTCTTTACTTTAAAACACTCACAGAGAGAAACATTTTTTTTCTCCTAAGGTAACCACACTGAAAAGAGCACACAAAATGCTGCGTTGCTACTTCAACGACATGGTCTGCACAACATGAAATGTTACTGTGGACAATTTGTGCTGTAATTGCTTGTTGATTTATCCTAACACACACCTTTACTTTTTCATATGCTCTCTGAATTGGTTAAAAACCTCATATCTATGAAGATGATTTTGAAGCTAGGACACGTGCTTTCAAGTTTGTTTTATTGTTCCTCAATTTGCTGCTTTATATTTATCTAAAAATTTGGACTTCTACATAACATACTTTCCATGTCTATATTAACTTCTAATCTCCACCTTTCTTTTAGTCTCAATTTTACATACACACACAAAAAAGATCCACTGCTGCCAAGGGGATTAATGACAATGCTTGCAGTTTTACCAAAGCCACTGATGAATGTTAACTATTCATGCATATTACAGGAGCACATACGAAACAATTACTGTCAATATGCAAAATAACAAACATTACTGGAAAAGTGATTCAGTTGCAGTTGAAGTCTTTGCTCACGTAACTTCATTAATTTATGTGTGTGTTTGCTATTACGAAGAAAATAAAGATTTTATGAGGTAGATGGTTAGGAATTTTGAAGATAAAATCTATTTAACTTCAATTAACATAACTTAATTCTAGACTCGGGTAATATTATGATCTATAGTAGAAACCAGTATCTATAAAAGATGAGTCTGTAACAATTGGTCACTAAGCCAGTGCTTTCCAACTTTAATATCTTCTTGGAGACAGTATTGTTTGAGTGAATTAAACACCAATTTTGCAATTATTTCTCACAATCCATTAGTGTCATTGCAGGGAATGGAAACATTTCCCAAACAATGAGAGGTATCAACATTCTTCTTGATAATAGCATTTAGCATTTTATTGCAAAGCCTTTCCTCCTCAGAAGAGCATTTTGTACCAACACAAGATAAATACTGCTAACCCTACATTGCAGTGCTTTTGTATATACCATATCCTTCAAGGGCTTGTGACTAAGTTTAGTCCTTCAAATGAAGAAAATACATATTGGAGGACAACACGCTGCAATGGGATCTTCTGAACCTTTCCAATTTCAGCTTTTGTGCACTCATCACTGCAGTTTTAGTCATTGTCTTACTGCAGTGATATTAATTACTTGCAAATGTTAGTAGAAATGATTTTCACATGACTATTGTCATCTATTTATTAATAGTCTTTCAAATGTTCCCAGCCTCAACAATTTGCCAGTTAAATGTCAGCAAAATGGGTGTACTGAAGACAAGCTTGGTAGGGCTTTTTAATTGATTCTGCAGATATTATGATCAATGGACTGTTACTTCTCATCAAAGGCACTTTTCTGTGTCCCGTCTATTCAGATTTTGAAGTAATTCCTAAATAAATGAGGCTAATTCCTGGTTTATCTTTACTACCAGACAAATGAGGTGTCTTTGGGTTATGATTCTGGCATAAGAAGGTGCTGCAGGTTTTGATTTACTCTAAATCAAACGCAGATGGATTTGTTGATGCTAATTCTAGTCTCCACAACTGAACCAATGCCCATTGGTACAAAAGACAGTATCTCTCATTAAAAGTCAATCTTTATTTTACAAGACCTTGCAGGATACACTTCTGAACAGTTCACCTACGCTAAAGAACTCCTACTCGGAGCATTTCTATGTAGCGTGAAACAAGCTCATTCTTCTTTCTTGAAGTACAGTCAAAGGAAAAAAAGAATTGCTTAAGACCACACAGGAAGTCTGTGGCAAAGCCACCCATGGAAGCAAGGCCAGTCTCACTGGGCTTTTCTCTCACGACCACCTTTCTTGAAGCCAAGACAAAGATACTTTTATATTTCCTATATGTATGTATAGAGAGGGACTAATCGTGAAAATATTTGTCAGCATTAAAGCTGGCTCTATCACTGCTACAGCTCTATCAAGCCCATGTTCATGACACAAACCCCCATATTTAAGACAGCTGAATAGTTAACCAACAGAGCTGTTTTAGCATCCAAAAAGTTATCTAATGCATCTATCACCGTAACATCTAATACTATAAAAAATACAGGACCACATTAAAAACCACCACCGGAAATGTGTCTTAAAACATAATCAGTTTCCAGTCAAAAGGGAATAGGCTCACCTCCAGTAGACAAGCACAGCAATGAGAAGAATGAGGCACACGAAGGTCAGTGCTGAGACCACAATAAGCGGGATAATCCATTCCATTTTACCAGGAGAAGGTCTCGTGGCCATGCTGGAGCTGTTCTTGTCAGCTGTGTGTTAAAAACATAACAAAACCAATCAGTAAATGGAAAGCAAATTATTGTAGGGAAAAATGTGTAAGCAAAACAAGTAGTTTGTCCATTTTACATGGTAGGAATAAACAGAGCAAAGATCTTTTAACTGCAGGGTCGGACTCCATTTGTCTTTAGTCTGAGACATGAGAGTACAAAAGTATGGTGTTTATTGCCACATATGGCTTGGATTTTACTATTGCCTGTAATTACAAGCTCACAGACAATTTTAGGACTCTATCGTGCAAGTACCTATTACCAGATGTGGAGTACTCCACTGAGTCATTTCACCCCGGTAACAAAGTAAACGCTTTGCTCCATCACCAGTGTTTGCAGATAAATGTACTCGGTTTCTCAACACTACCGGACAGCCCTGATTGCAGAGCTCAGTGTAATACTTTGCTTCAGAAACGAATTCCTTGGTAACATCTTAAAATAAAAAAAAAATCCTCAACATGTTGGGTGTCATGCCACATCATTTGCAGAATTGTCACAATCTGGTGAGTTACTGCATATGAAGGCGCTTGTCAGCATATGGATTGTCAAGATGGATGGATGAATGAGTGGATAGGATGTGTTGTAACTGACAGAAGACATTATTATGCCACAGCTTTTGAACACAATTAAAGTTGGTCAATAGCCTGAGATCCTGAGTAACTCCACTTTTTACATGACACCTCATTAAAATTACCCTATCATATATGAGTATCTAGAGGTTCTGCAAGCACTGGAGCCAATGAACATAGACACTGTACCAATGTATTTCTGATGGCATCGAATCTGTGCAAATTCATGTAGACTTGATGAATAAATTATTTTAGACAGAATAACAAAAGAAAGATACAGAAGCGGATTTTGTAGCTTATTCATGGTTCCTAACAAACAGGTTGATCAATACCTGTCAACAGGATGTAATGGGAAAGGATTACTGCAAACAGCTTCAGATTTCAATGAGGATTGAAATGTGCGCACTTGACTTCCACTTTTTAGCCTACATCTTTCCTTACCAATGTGCTTCCTTGCCCTCATTCAGTACTGTATTATCATACCTTCTGAAACTGCTGCAAATCCTACCAGAAGAACATAATTGCCTTTTCACCATAGGCAGGCAAAACACAGATAATTGGAAGTCACCAGATGTCACATAATATGAAGTCATACTCTATTTTAATAGCATTTAGATTATACTCCTCCATAGGCAGGAGTAAAATTCAACTAACATGGAAGTAAAGGTTAATTGTAAATGCTTTTGCCTGACTGCTGAAAACAGAGCAAGACTGCAGGCTGCTGCAAGCCCAGCAAGAAATCTTTCTAGTTTTAAGAACTAGGCTGATGGAGGTAATGCCCTTTAGCAAGCAGCCTAAATGCGGTGCTAATCAGAGGGATGTTTGGGGGAAGTGAATGTACACTTTGATTGAATCTCTTTGATTTCCTTGACTAGCAAAGAATAAGGAGAAGAACAAGCCCAAAATTAGAGCAAAGGCTTATTCTCTATATTTGCCAAACTTGCAAAAATCATAAGCCCTGCGGCATCAGGGTTTTATTAGTGCATTTCGAATCATTTAACAGCATGAAAAAATTAAGCCTGTGAGGTAAGTGTTACTAATCAGAATGGGAAAAGGGACAAAGCAAAAAAACATGCAACATAATAAAACTTTGTAGGAGAGTTAAATAGCCCACCACCTTACATCCATTAGGGTGTTGCTTCATTCTTCTCCAAGGACAGTATTCTGTTTAGTTTCACTGCCACATATTTCAACACAAAAACATATGTTTCTGTTTGCATGGGAAGAAAATTAAATTCCATTGTAAGCACAGCATGGGCTGGAGTCCCAGTGCACAAATTCTGCAGTGCTCGTGATGCTCCTCTTACCCAGTCTACTGTGGAAAACACACTTACCTGACCCTGCCAACTCCCTATACCACAGATGTGAGGACAAGAAAGCGTTCAGGATGCTGAGTGCCAAGAATAACAAA
>JBCJKH010043584.1:0-10982 GCA_039877255.1 Loriculus beryllinus
AAGGGTGGTGAGGCACTGGAATGGGTTGCCCAGGGAAGTTGTGAGTGCTCCATCCCTGGCAGTGTTCAAGGCCAGGTGAGACAAAGCCTTGGGTGGCATGGTTTAGTGTAGAGGTGTCCCTGCCTATGGCAGGGGGGTAGGAACTGGATGATCTTAAGGTCCTTTCCAACCCTAACTATTCTACGAGACTATATCATATTCTATTCTATGACTCTATGCATCAGTTCACCATATTTTGTATAAGTTTCACAATTTCTCAGCAAATTCACGTTCCCTATTTTGTGAAAACCAGACTATTGCTACTTTTGCAACTCATGAAACACTATTAAGAAAGCAGGCTTGACACAGCATCAGTGACTTTTTTTCTTCAGCAGCAAACAATGAATACGTAAATCAAACATCACATACCAAACAAAAAGAAAACAGCTTAAATAAAGGTTCTGTATTTCCAGTTTGCTCAAATTTTATTATCAACATCTTCAGTGCTTACCTTGACATTCATTGGCATTTGTACCTTTAGTCCACCCTAAAAAAGAGAGAGGGGAAGGGGGGAAATAAATGCATTTATATGAAAATTTAAATCATACTTTGACATGTATTTTGTAGCACTTACAGCATTTTCACAGCACAAAGTCTTTGTAATTACACTCACCACTGTCAGTGTTGGCTAAATGAAACACTAGTTCAAATGCACTGATAATTCATAAAGGCCAGGGACACTACAACCCCGTCCTGCAAACAAATCAGTGCATTGACAAGCCTGCAGCGGTGCAAGCAACTTAAAAATACTCCTTTGCTGTCTCAGCAATGTAAAGCAAGTGTTTACTGTTTTAAACTAATTCATATTGACCAAATTTTTAAATTAAAATTTAAAGCTTTGTTGTATATATTTCAATTTCTTTAGAACAGATGGTAGAACACTAAAAAACCATAAACACCAGAAGAGAGAGAAAATAAAGGCAGACATATTCATATCTGTGGTCAAAGAGCAAATGTAACAAATGGATTTCCTCTGGAAATGTTAGTGAATGATGTTCTGTGAGGGAACAAGACACCTATCTCCTATGACTGACTAAAGACACAGCTGTTCAGCCTTACTCCTTTGTAGCTTTTAAACTCTCTTTCTGTAGGCTTGCTATGTATACAGTAGAATTGTTATGCCCCTATACCTCTCTCATATTTTTATTATCCCTCTCAGTTCTGTTTTATTTGATTTCCACTCATCAAGAGCAGTTTCCCAGGAATACAACCTAGTAAATCAGTCATTCCCTCTGACTATATGGTTCTACCTGGGCAGACACAGAAGCCTAGCAAGCCGTAGTGCCATGCCGTAACAGCACTGCAAAGGCACCTTGGCATAAGACAAGTGTTATGTGTACAAGGATTAACCCTGAAAGGACATTAGAACCCAAGTTGTATTTTGGTCAAAGCCTTCAGAGGAGCAACGATAAGAAAAGGAAGGCACACAACTTATTAGGAATCATGCACGCCTCACCATTTTTAAGGGACGCAGAGATTTTATATATGCTGAAGGAATTTCAGATGGTGAATCACATTCTTCCAAGACCTTCATCTCTCCCTTGTAATTAAAGTCTGAGTAAGCAAGCCATCTATAACAATAAGGACAAAGGACTTATTAATCTCATTAGATAAATAACAAATACAACGATCTCATTAAAATAATTTTCCTTTTTGTACTCATAAGAGCTAGATTATGCGTTCCAGATACTGCCAGCACATCAAAACAAAGCTATATTTAAACATATTGGCAACATCAATGCTAAGAAGATCTCAAATACTGTTTCTCACTCCAAGCTAAACATAAATAAAGAGAAGAAAATTACCAATACTTACTTGAAGAAGCCAGTTTAGTACAGTGTGAGTATACAAAACCAACGTCAGTACTAAAGATGAGACGCATGAAATTTTACCTCGGATTGTCACCTTAGGAATTAAAAGGTTTCTAACATCAATCCCACTTAGTTCTTTCAGTTATTAAATATGAGGATTTAGAACACTGCTTTGGAAAGCAGGCTATTGTAATTTGACATTAAGATTTAAAATGCTGAGACTGTTCAGAGTGTTTTAAATCAAAAAGCAAGCCAAATGTAAAAGTTGGGCACATGGTTAAGTCAACCAAATAAGGAATGGAGGAAAAGGCATTGATTCATATAGAAAATTATTTTCTTAAAAACTTAACACACAGACACAAGCAGTTAAAAGTTATACTAAGTTCTACTGAAACAAAGACTGCTTTTAGTTCCCTCACCACCTCAAGCTTCACAAGCATTGTGAGACTGTAGAAAGGAAAGCTTGTCTCATGTGAAAAGCAAACTCAACACTTTAGTAACAGATAATGTCATTTTGAAACCATGTATGAGAAGAGGCACAGAACTCCCAAACTTCAGGAACTGTGAAGTGTTGGCCATTTACCCAGGAAACAGAGTCTTCTACTCAATAAAGGAAATGCTGGGTTACCAAAGGGCCTGTATCGTACTGCATCACCTCTCTCCAGAAAGTCAGGATATGGCTGTAGCTTGAGAAACGCTTGGATGATGCAGTATGAGTTTTCTGGTATTCAGCCATAGTGTTATAGCTATAACAGGGTGGGTGACTAGGGAAACAGTATCTATTCGCCAATGAACTAAAAGCTAATTATAGCTGAGCTGCTTCTTCTATTTATAAAGCCACTCAAAGATGGAATTACAGAAAACTGCCAGCAACTAGAGTACAAATGCTTTCAAAAATTTGGTTCCACTCCTAGGAGCCCATACAGCACAATGCTGAAGCACAGACTGAGAATATATAGTGTATGTTAACTGATTTGTAGCAAGATCCCCCAAATATTGTTTGTATCACCAACTGATTTTCATCCCATGATGTTGCTCTTTTACCTGCTGCCAAAATGCTACTAAAAACGTCCAGTACTCACACTCCTGATTTCACTTTTATATAAGGGTTTTTCTCAACATCCAGTTCTTCTAAATTGGCAACTGCACCCTGTATGCAGATAGGAAGTCCCTCTGTACTACCAGCTGCCAGGCAGAACTCTACCTCTGGAACACTGCAGTCCTGTGGAAACAAATCAAAGGGTAAGTCTTATCCGCACTTACACAGCTTCTGCTCCATTGCAATGGGAGAACAACCAGTAATGTTTCCTTCTTTTTTCCCATTTTCTCAACCTTCCAATTTAACTTCAAGCTTCACATGATGTACAGGTTTTAGATTTAAGTGAAGACTTAAACTTTCAGAAAAGCTAAGGGAAGCAAATTTGCAGCTCCCATTAACTTTCAAAGAACTGTGCATTTATGCCTGCTGGGCTACCTTCAAAAAGCTCAGTTTAAATACTCTCCAAGTAAAGGATTTGACAATATTCAATGACAGACGAACCATGCATATAATATACCAAGTTTTTCAAAGACAGTGCTTCCATAATACACATACCACATGCATGCATAACTAAAACTTCCTAGAAATGTCTACATTCTCACCACCCTCCCTCAGTGTTAATTAAGTTCTGTATGCATCCAACTGTGGTTTCAAGCCATATGAGTTCAATTTTCTGTCATGCTAAATAAATCTACAGGATTTTAGACAAAGAAAGAAAAAGATGAGTAATAGAAAACATTTGTTTTGTTAAGTAGACACTTCAGCAATTTTCCTGTTACTATGGAGCAACCTCTTGTTATCTCAGCAAGGGTTTTCTACTGACAGATATCAGGTTGGAGAACAACTTGTTGAATGCATGATTTTCTTTAGAATATGCACAGATTTTATTGAATCAAACTGATTCCATAAAATTTATATAAAATGCATTACTTTGATTTACTTAATTTGAATTACTTCATTCAAACACATCATGAATCAATGAGGACCTTCTATACAGTCCTGCTTCAGCAGCGTGTTACTGAAGTCTTCCTGTTACAGTGAAAGGCAGCTCATGTGCTTATAGTTTGCTCAGCTGTAGCTGGAGCCCTTCAGTTCTCAGTGATAACTTCAAAGCACCTATTCCCCTTACCCTTCCGACACACAGGCCCATTTGCATTAGGCCAAAGGGCTTGGACAACATAGAGAGATCTGTTAAATGCGTCTTGAGGAAGATGTCCCTTGCATGTACATTAGAGAAGAGGGATAAGAAGCTGTCCCTGAAGGTACACTCAGAGAAACACATGGTTACTGAATTTGTGGAGGACCCAGGCAGGCTCCATGACTGAGATCCTACATGGCCTGTGGCTTCTTCCAGACCCCGAAGGGCAGAACACAGGAGCTTGCAGAGAAACCCAACAACAGGGCACAAAAGCTCTTACAGTTAGAGCACCTCATCTCATGACACCACCTCCATGCTCTCCTTTTTCACATAGGTATTGGGTGGAGCTTTTGAATGATGGAGTAACATCCCACCTAGAAATACACCTCTTCCTGGTCAGCAAAGTTCTTTCAGCAATTATTTAACTGCCAGCAATAAATATGGCAATTATAATAGATGGACTTCAGGATATTACTTCACTTTCCACGAGACCTGAAGTAACACAGTATACTGTTTTGGCAACCCTCCCTTACGCACAATTGTGTTTCCTCTGTATTGTACCTTGCAAACAATGCACATCATTTGTTTTTAGAACAAAACCTGCAATACCAGATTCAGATGAGCAAGCCCAGAAAAACTAAGAAAAAAGACTTTCTAGTACAATGCTATTTTATGCAAAGTGCTAAGGTACAACATTCCTCAATTCTAAGTATAATGCTGGACCAGTTTAAAAGAGAAAATCCCTTCATAGTTTTCACATATTTTATAGGCTACAAAGATGTGAAGTCTCTGGTTTTTTCTAATAATACCTGATATGTAATATGGCTGAAATCCATGAATCCAACAATAGAGCTTGGTACAGAAAACTTGGCATTGCACCTATAAGAATTCCACAAGTTATGACTCTAGACTCTAATAGTTTCAGATAAATTCTGAAGCAAAGTACCTACAAGCCTAGACAAGCAGCAAAATAAAGTATCTTTGCCTGTGGGCTCAGACAGAATATGAGACAGAGTATGTTTAATTCTAATTCAGTAGGAGGTTGGATTTATTTCTTTTGTTTTGGTTGGTTTGTGGGTTGGGTTTTTCCCCCCTTATTTGAAGCCTGCAGAAAAGCCAGTCTGTGTTCAAGTCTGCCCTCCTGACTTGGAAGCTTACGAGGCAGGCTCCATCCACCTCAAGACATGAAGAATGTAGCAGTTCTCCAAAGGGTAGGTAAAGCACAAGCACTCATAAAATCTCTCCTGTTTATCATCATCTCTTTCAAGCCAGATTTTGACAGTCATGAAAACAAAAATACTCATTTTTATGGTATTTTATGTGCACTAGATTAAGACCACAATGTCCTTTCATGAAGTGCCACACAGTAAGCTGAGGCTGTCATCAAAAGCTATTCAAATGTATTTTGAAAGGTAATAACATGTCTCAGCAAGAAGTACATTAAAAAAATGTGCTTAGAAAATATAAAGTCACAAATATACATTTTGACTTAAATACTGAGTTCAATTTACATATGTTAATTCACAGACTGCAGAAAAAGGTAAAATTCAGGATTTCTGTATGAGGTGAACACTATGCATCTGCAGATGTACACTAAAGTACTATGCCATTAATTTATATAATTTAAGCATGTGAGCTTTAGCTTGGTAAATATTTGCCCTAACATGTTCATATTTGTCTGAACACACTTAATAGGCATCATTACTTCCAGAGGCTTCTTTAGCTCTCCTAATAAAGCCACCATCTCCAGAAACCAAATGACAACCACACAAATATGATAGCATTCAGGCTGAGAACTAGATCCTTCAGTCTGAAGCCCTTTCATTTGCAAGGCGTCAAGATTTTGACATAAGATACTCACATGCAAAACTATTACCACAGTGTTTCAGGCCAGATTTCAAACTGGAAAGTTTTCCCTCTATAACCGCCCTGGCCCTGCCACCCTCATCGCATGCAGTCAAAACTCGTATCGTATTCATTATCCTACTGACACGTCAGGCAAAAACAGAATAAAAAGCATAGCAAACAGATTAGCTATCTGTGTTCATTTCCAATGCTAATACAAAACCAGCAGATGCTCAGGTAGGTCACAGCCTCTGGGCATCACACTCTTCCTTCACTCTATGGTACTCTCCTCCCACCTCCCACAGTCATCAGCAATGCCTGTGCTTCCCTCATGATCTTTTGAAAGCAGAGGTGCTTACAAAAGCATAGGGAATACTCGTGCTAGCTCACAGAGAACAGACACTTGCAAAACACTAACAACACAGCCATCAGCAGAAAAGTTAAGGCTTCCTCGGAAGAGGGTTAAGATGACCTCCAAGACCTTAGTGTGAAATATTACTCTTTGGTGGCATGACATTCTTCCAGTGTGACCAAGAGCTCCATCAGAAGCAACAGACTTAAAGCCTTCATCCCTCTCAAGGTGGTCTTGACTGTTTATCCTTCTTCTGGATTTAAGGTCACAGCCCTAACAGACTAGTAGGGCTAGATAATTTCATCACTGTTAGGTCTTCTCCTTGGACCTGAAAGCTGTGCTGACAGAAATGATCAAAATGGCCTATTTACATGAGGAAGCCTTTTATGTCAACACCAGGACAAAGAATGACTGCACTATGGTTGCTTAAGCTAAATATGAAAACAATGATGACAGAAGAGTCCATTAAAAAACAAGCCTAATTACTTCTGGTATCCACACAATTGCTTTTTAATACAGTCTAGACATTCACCTTACTTTTGATACACAGCTTGCCCCTATGATATGTCAGCTTCTGCAGCATTTCTTTATTTTCAATCTTACTCTGTTGGTCCTCCAGCCTTTTTCACTCACTCATAATTCTTTCCCCCAGTGCTCCTGCTCTGTACCAGTCACGCTACCACCCATCACCACCAAACCAAACTACAAAACACCACAGGGCTGGAGTAAAAGAAAATAATATTAAGGAAATCAATTATTACTGTCTTATAAATATCAACTAGTAAATGATACAATCTGAAGCTGCTGGGTGTCTTCCTATTGCATCTAACAAAGTAGCCTCTGCTTGAATTAATAACTGTCCACCTGGCAAACCACACAAATGAAACACACCCTTTATGTAACACTGTGAACACTGCCATTACGAAAGAACTTTGCTTAAGGAGAGTCCAACAGGAATCCAGTTATTCCTTGCCTAACTATCTTGCAGACAGCGATTATAAACTGCTGTTTCAGATCTCGTTACCTTCCAAAATAGTGGTTTACAAGATTACTCCAGAATGGAAACATCAGCAACTCTTCTCAGCCTTTGTTTTCAGGAATGTAACATTAAGCACTCTTTTTGGTCTTCTAGAATCAGGTAGAGAAAGTCATCCATTTCCATAAGACCAATATATGCATTTGCAATAGACCAGAGAACTGACTTGGCTAAACAGACTGTGCTGCAGGAGCTGCACTGAATCTGTGTGCGCAGGCAGATTTTGCTAGCCTAGGCTCACACTGACTTGCCTCAGTAGAGGTTCAGACCCTACTTCAAATAGGTCTTCACTTTACTAGTTGCACTGTCTGTTCCTTTGGGATCTCTCCCCCCCTACTTCTCCCAATTCCTTCAAATTAAACACACATACATACATCTAATGCGTATCCACAGTAAGTCAAGCCACGGGCTAACCACAAAGCTAACAGAATCTCTGCTTTTTGTGGAGGCTTGAAGCCAAATCAGAACATAAAGCTACTGGCAGACTGTTTCTCAGTTCACTAGAATCCACCAGTAAAAAGTAAAAATAATATTAAATGTACCTCCTACAGTTTCTTTAGTAAACATCTGGGTTTCTCCTCCTGGCAAGCCATTTTCTTCTCAAATATTTATCCAATTTGCAAATCTGCTAATTCAAGGCATCTGAGCAGCCACTAAACAGGCACCATAAAAAGCCACTTGAAGAATGAGAAGACAAGCCAGACAGCATAGACACACAACCAATACGACCCAAGTAGGCAGGGGAAAAAGCCAATGAGCTACCCACCCTATGAAAAAGGGAATGACAGTAAAACACACGATCCTGCAGATTGCAAGCACATGAGCTGCCTGAAAAATTCACAGCTATTTGTCAGTTAAAAACAATGCCTGTATTTTCCACAAAAAATAGAGGAGGTAGCACTGCGGCAAACTGCCTTCTAAAAGCAGTTCCACAGCAGCTATTAAAGTACAAGCTAAAAAGAGAAGGATGTTTTCACAAAACACAGTTTACAGGACAAAACCCAGCTTAGTGACTTCCACGCTCACACTAGCTCCACACAGACCTATGGACTAACAGTAAAGTCCTCCCAGCCACCCACACCCGATAGGGGTTTAAGTTACGTGAGAAACAGTGTTGATTACTGAACTAGTGTACTGTAACAAAGCTTTCCATCTGTGTTCCATACAAATGAACCCCATACTGGAAGAAAAACAATGCTCAAACCTACTCAGCTGTATTACAAAGGCTTTTAGCAAGCATGACAAAGCTCACCAGTGTCTTTTCTACGCAAGGGTTTTCTTTGATACCCAAGACACACCCAGTTTCCCTTGGCTTCAGACCATAGTTCCACATGTTATTGTGGCATTTAGCAGCCTTCCACATTACTGATCAATATTCAGATTCCATACTGGTCAAATACTTTTTTAATTTGTTTAGCTCAAATAAATGTTAAGTTCATTACTGATGCCTTCAGTCACCCTCTTTTGAATGTATTTAAGTCTATAAGAGAATGAAAAAGCATTTCTAACTGTCTGACATTATGCCCGGTATTGATGAAAAAAAGGCTATCTCCATTTTAAAGTGACTTCTATACCAGCAGAAAACAGAGAAACCCTACTTTTTCTGAAAAACTCTTCACATTGTGATACAAATGACAATTCACTTGCAATAAAGGACCATTACCCTGTGAATAACTGGAATGTTACGCTAAACAAGAGCACTAAGTCTTCTTAAATCACAAGATCTGGTAAATATATTCCTCATTCACTGAATAACAATGGATGCATTATAGTTAGTTTCAGGCATTTGATTCCCATCTTTTCAATAAAGTGCTTTTTAAACTTCTGGCTGTACTCAGAGCCAGATGCTGTAGGTGTACCACTTGTCCATACAGAGACCATACCAACAGCACAAAGTTGTAGAGGGAGCGAGAGTAATTTTGGGAGGCTACACTCTACAAATGGGATTGGAAACTCAACTACTAACTTCTGAAACGGAAGCCAAACACTTCTCTGAGAAACAAAACAAAAATGAACTGATTCAATTTAAATAAATTTAATTGGACAGGTAAATATCTAAAAGGGTTTACCTTTACTGTGTCAGGTAGAGTTGGTGGCAAATAAAGATAACCCATCTGCTCATTATTTTCAGAAAGAAAGGGAAACTTACTGTAGCAAAATCCCTAGAAATTCTCTTGAAAGTAAAAGAAGTGATTCATAGCAAATTTCACTAAGATCAGAAACACAGCATATACACATTGTCCACTGCTATTAGCATATCAGCATGGCCAACAGAAATTATTTATGTATGCAACTATATTATTAATGAAGTCTATACCTTTGTTACATGCTTGACTGAACCAACTGTGAGGTTTCTCCGATGATGTTTCATGCCCGGGAGATCCCAAAGGTGATCCAGCACAGCCTCTCCTTCTTCTAGTACATACTTCCGACCCTGGAACTTTGGTTTCTCATAAAAAATCCAACTGTAATAATGACATCATGAACTGAGTTGTTGCAGTTAGGTAAGACTGTTCTTACACAGCACATGTGTTGTGCTGTTCAGTAATGAGCTCTTCTTATCAAGCCAATTATCACATCTTTCTTATCCTGTACCTCAGTAGTCACATTCAATTTAGATAAATATGGGGCTTGTACTTCCCTGCTTTCAAAGTAAAACACACAGCTCTCCTCCAGGACGTAGCCTAACCCAACTTAAAACATTAACTGCATAAGAAAAAAAAGCTAAACCAGAATGTAAACAGAAAGCCTTATTTTACCAGAACAAATATATTAATTGACACATCAAAACATGTCCTGTTCAGGCAGATACTATGCAAGGCATAAAACATTTACATACAATAATGGCATTCAGTATTTCTTAGGACTTGAATTAGATGTATGCAAAGCCAAACAAGGCTGCTTCAAAACTGTATAAATGTGACATGCATTGTTACTATGGCTTATTATCAGAAACATTCACTGTAAGCCTCACCAACTAAATTCCAATGCAACTGACATGGTCCCAGACCCAGCTTCCCAAATCAAACCAAGACACACTAAAGGTACTTATACAGCCTTCCGTATCCACATTCCTCTAAACACTACATTACAAACAGCAGCTGAGATTGTTCATTTTATGGTTCTTTTGCAACAGCTACTGTATAATGGAGCTGAACTGTAAAAGAAATATTTTCTTTGGCATACACATGCTTCTAGCGATGATAATGGCTGTACTGTCTTAGCACTTCAGGCAGGAAGTCTAAACTTACTTGTGGTTCTATTAGCAACTTTCTGTTTGAAGCTAGCTCCCAGGAGAAACAATTTACTTTTTTTGTACTGCAGCATTTGAAGCCTTGTTTCAGCTTTTTTCACTGGTATCAGTCTAATTATAAAGAAAGAAAAAGACACTCTTGCAGATCAGATGTGTGTCATAAATACATGAAAATACAAGAGAAACATATGCAGTCTTTCAGAAACTCTATTTAAATATGACCTGGATTTCTTACCATCCTCTAATTATCCTAAGTAATGCTCCAATGGGAAAGATCCAGCACGTGGTATCTAGTACATCAGAATGAACTTCTTGTTTACTTTTGTCGCCGTAAATATCATAAATAATAATCTGAAACATACAATGCATACAAATGAGGGCCTATTGCAACATGCAGTGTAGACGGTTATTTTCTGCATGGAATAAAACCAATTCAACTTTTTCCCCAAGTATATGCACCATTAAAAAC
>JBCJKH010043589.1:0-40549 GCA_039877255.1 Loriculus beryllinus
TAGTGAAGCCATGCTGGCTGTCACCAAGCACCTTGTTGTTTTTCATGTGCCTTAGCATGCCTTCCAGGAGAATCTGCCCCAAGATTTTGCCAGGCACAGAGGTGAGACTGACTGCTCTGTAGTTCCCTGGGTCATCCATTTCCCCCTTCTTGAAAATGGGGGTTATATTTCCCTTTTTCCAGTCATTGGGAACTTCACCTGACTGGCCTCTTTATACTGCTTTAACTGTAACTAAATGTAACTGAATCAGATGTTAAAATACTCCTGTAATAGTTGTGAAAACTTCAGCACATTACCAAGCAGTATATTTTCATAAATGTGCAGAAACCTATTGTTCACTTGTGATTTTACCTAACTGGAAACTGCACTGTTTTTTTACCCTTTATGTTTTATCTTGATATGAAAATGCCAAAAGCAATTGTGAAAGAAAACATCGCAGCTTTCACTTACAGGGTTCCTTAGAGTGGCTCACTTTCAGCATGTGTGAATGATCGTGTAAAAGTTAAAGCGCATCATTTAACAAAGTGATATTAAATGTGATACTGAATGTGATAAATCACTGTGTTCTCATATGTGTGATTCTCCAGTTCATTTCTCATGCTCAATACTATGTCAAATGCAAGTGCAAGGCCAATTATTTGCATGAGCTATTATAGCTGTGCAGTGCACCTGAAGGTGTTAAGGTTGCAGCCAGACCAGGAGTCCAGGTGGTGAGCTTAGTTTATCACAGTAACAAGGAAAAAATATCTAGATAGTGAATGTAGCTGATTAAGGAGTCATAAACCCAAACTTATCATACTCTGATGTAAAATAGCACAAAGAATAAAAAAATGAATGGTCATGAGGGTTTAAAAAATACATTATTAATTACAAATAAGTAAATAATTTGAAAAAATGCCCCTTAATTGAAAGCACTCATGTAGATCAAATGAGTGCTTTGAAATGCAAAATAAACCTCTTTTCTTCTGCCATAGGATTCTGTAGACGCACTGATTTGGTAAGTATTTGGTTAACGTCCACTGACCTGAACTATCATCAGCTTAGATAAAAATAATGATTCTTAGTGGCTGTAGAAAGCTGTGAAATATATAGGCTGTAGCTGTAGCAAAGGACACTTAAATGGCATTGTCAGATGCATAAATCAGAGCTTGCAGTGAAAACAAGTGGTTTGGCAGTTCCATGTGGGCCTAGGATGTGAGAGCATGGGGATGGATAGCCAGCTGTGCTGCACCTTCCCCGGGTGATCTTACAGCTGGTCTCAGAAAGGGACCTACAGCCCTAAGGAGATGCTTAGGCCGGTGGAGCTCACAATTAGGACTTTACTTACAGTGGGGTCAAGCAGCCTCCAGAACTACCTCTGATTTTTACTTAAAACAGCCTTGGAGTCTTCCTCTGCACATGCCCAGCGCTGCCACCGCAGAAGGGCTCACATACAATGTCCAGGCTGGCATCTGGCAATAACACATGCCATTCCTCTCACCTGAGAGGCTCAGTCAAGCAGCTGAGCTCAGTGTGGAAGTTTTAAATCAGGCATCCCAGAAAACACAGCAGGGGTTAGTTCTGCCTTTGAAAGTGCTGTGTGCATGAGTGAGATCAGGATACAGCAGATGGGAAAAAGCCTGGATACAATCCAATGTCTGTTTAGCGAACCGCTGACTGGAGTGTTTATATAGCACTATAGGTTGAATACCAAGTCTTGACCGGGACCTACTTACAATTTCCAGGACAGATCCACAGTGTTTCCAGGAATGTTCTAAATTGTGTCTTTTGGTTGTTGGGGTTTTTATAATCTTTGCTGTATTTGTTCTGCAGCATAAGGAGTTTGGTTTCCAGGGCCATTAATATCATACAGCAGACAGTGTGCGGATGCTTCCTCTACAGCTGCATACAAACCATGTAAGAACGAGGTGTTTTATTGTTGAAGAGGAATCTTAAAGAGATACTGTCAATTTTAAGTTGGGGAGGAGGGGGAAATAAATTTTATTTTAAAGAATGAAAGTGCTTTAATACTTGAGTAGCTGTTCTGCTTTTCTACAGAATTTGCTGAAATACCTTTTCATATTTAAAACTCCATAAATCTAACTTTCTTTGCAGCCTAGGAAGCTTACAGCTTTGGCCATGGTCGCTTATGAGCAAAGGAGCTTTGAAATGGGCTGTCTCCTCTTCAACTGCTCCAAATGTTTGACCTTGCTGTATCATTGACAAGAAACTGTGGCAAGCTTATTGCTGATAAAAGCTTGCTGTTCTCCAGCCATAAGGAAAGTCATCTGTCTTAAGAACAGCTTACAACAGATGTCAGTTGGGTATCTGAAATTAAAAATTTCTGCTGATGCATCCCAGGCTTTGGAATGCCGTCCTATGAAATCTAACACTGCAGTGAGACAGTTAGACCTGATACCAGAAAATCGTAGCTCCAAATGAAATGCAGTCCGTACAGTAAGCCCTGAATATGGTATTCACATAGAAACAGAGTTAAATGATGCATGAGTAATAAGGCTGTTATCAGTATGAAAATGTAAAGGACTCCTATATTCCATCCTCATTCATCAGAGACACAACCTGGCTACACTTATGTCAGCAGGAAACATACCCCTGTATGGCGTGGCATATCAAGTGTTAAAGCAATAGCAGAATAAGGTGACATAGCCTAAAAAACAGTGACAGAACTGGACTTGCCAAGGTAGGAAAACAATTTCTTTGCCCTAGTTTCTTATCCATAGAATGAAGCAAGAGGTTTCCCTTGTTAAGGCATTTTGCAATTTTTCCATACTTGCATGGTGTAAGACCATGTGCATAGTGCATCTTGTAAAAGTTATTTTGTCTTGAAGCATCAGGATGTAGCAATCAAATGGAATTTGGAGGTTTTTTCTGATTTGGACTGTAACAAGCTTTCAGTGCTGCTCATCCATTGAACTAGGTGCTGCTATGAGGGGAAGAACTCAGGAATTCAACCCCACCTAGCTTGAGTCACTTGCTTTAGGCATTTGGATAGTCATCTCTTCCTCTCTCCACAGCCCATAAAGAAAAAGATACCACCACAGACAGATAGCCACCTGAGGAGCAATCACACTGTGGGGCTGCTTCTTCATAGAATCATAGAATCGTTAGGGTTGGAAAGGACCTTAACATCATCTAGTTCCAACTCCCCTGCCATGAGTAGGGACACCCCACACTAAACCATGCCTCCCAAGGCTTTGTCCAACCTGGCCTGGTATTTATTCTTGCCTAAAATAACCCTACATACTATATATGCAGCATAGGGACGCAGCCTAGGTACAGCCTGCTTGCTCCACAGCCATGTTGAAGAAGGAATGTATTAATACATAGGATTGTTCAGAGCACCTGGACAGGCAGTGTATAGAGTGTAACAGGGTAAAATAGATACCACACAAACTATATAAGTAACTTGAAACCTACGAGTATTATGCTGCCTTATTTCTTCTCTCTTTCTTTGGTCCATAGCACATTAATGAATAAAAAGCTTTGAATGAATAACACTGCTTTGTGGCTGATGATTAACTTACTCAAAAGGTCTTTATTCATGCATACCACTTTCTTCTAAATAATGTTTTAGAACAGGTTCTAAAAATTGTAAGTATTGGTCTGAATCATTCCAGATTTTAAAATATTTTGTTCTAGTAACAGAACAGCACTTCTTACATATGCATGTGTCACTAAGATCACTGAAACGTGATGATGTATCTAGGTATCACATTATAAATCTCTTCTTATTTTTAAAGTAAAAATTACAATAAAAGGAGTCAGAGAAGTAGAAAATGATGCTTAAAAATATTGACAGTGAGCATAGTCATTTAGAAATCAGCCTTGCTAGGATAGACTTAGAAATAAGCCAAATGTATTCTTAAAGACAGGGATTCTCAGTTAAAAGCATGGCCTCAGATAGCCTTTCCACCTTCCGCACTGCACATCTCTGCTCAGGTTGTAAATAGTTATGGTTTTGTCTGCAGGATTGTTCACTAGCCTTTTCTCTGTCTGTCTGCCAAGATCAAGACTGAAGCTTGGAAAGCCAGTTAGAAATACTTTTTCTCTGTCGGAGCTGATTACCACATTCATTACCAGTTTGACACTGAATTCACAACCTGTATTTCTCTTACTTTCTGCCTTTCCCAGCACCTCTCCCACTTCCTCATCTTCACCCTCACTAGCAAATGCAGAATTACTTTGCAGAGTTATAAGTATCTGCCTGCCTTTGTTTCGTCAGTAAAAACACGTTATTTAACTGAAAAATATGACAATTTCTTAGCAAGCCATTCCTATGCAGTCAGGAGGAAGGAAAGGAAGAAGGCATCTGTGTTTTAATTTTGATTTAGCTGAGGACTTAATTAGCAAACATATTTGTTAACCTTTCTGTTCCTTACATCTCATGAATAGAAATGACTGCGGTGATATGACCAAGAAAGACTATTTATGGAATTATGACTCCCTACTTAATTATGTTCAGTTTGCCAGCTGTGGCATCTATTTGAAAGCTGGGGATTATTAGCAGTTTATAAATACCAGGTTATATGCCTTCATACAATCCATTGTTAATGCATTATCTCCCTTGAGGGAATTAAAGATTTTAGTGTAAAACCTGAATTCACGGTAAAGGGTAGTCTGTTTTAGGAAAAAAGAGGATTTTACAGTGAATAAGCATTGCATGCATCATATAAAGATGTGGCCAAGATTCTAGAAAGTGACTACTAAGTCTGGGTACGTTTTTAAGATTTCCATTCTTAAGGATTTACTTCTCCAATGCAACAGAAGAGAAAATCGAGTCTTTTAAAATGAGCCAACTTGCATACCAGAAGCATTGCTTACCACACATTAGCATTTGTGTTCATACCTCTGCATGTTTGTGATGTACTTCTCAGTGAAAGAAAAAATGGAAAAAAGTTGGGAAAACTGAAGACAATTGCCACTAAGGGCACTGACTGTATTGTTAGATACAATCACACTAGTTTCCTGGACAGCTGAAATAATAGCAGCCTGGTTTAGTGCCACTGAACCAGTTTCTACTGGTTGATTTCACTTCACAGTAAAGTCTGCAATACAACTGCCATCAGAATTGGTAGCACCCTAATTGTGGCACCTGGTAACTAGGGCAGGAGCTGAGGAAATCTCCACATCAGCCCAGGCTTGGTTTGGCTTCCAGGAGGACCAGGGTGATGACAGTCTGAATCACAGTATTTCCACAATTAATAAATTGGAATAGGTTTTACAAGTTCTGAATTAAACTCTCAGCTCAGCCACTGTAAAGCAGAAGCAACACTGTTGATGTGTAGTTGCTCCCTTATATTTTCAGTATTTGAATCAAATTCTCTAAGTAGAAACTCCCTTTTCTCAGTACAGTGATGTGAGGCTGTAACTCACTTTGGAGAGGTGGGCCCCCAGGTATTGATACAAAGATGGTTTGAAAGTAGCGTGCACTGGAAAGACTGGTTTCTAAAAAACAGATAGGAGCTCTTAAACACGATCTCTGTCGCACAGTTCAAACCCAAACAGCAGTCTGCATTTTGAAAACAAATTCAGTCAAGAAGTCAGCAACAGTGTAGGCAGAGGCAAGAGAAAGAGGTTGTAAACAGCAGAGAAATCAGAAATTGATAGAACGAACATCATACAAAGGACTCACAGCAGGAAGGGGTGGAAATTACTGGTATCGAACAGTATGGCTTAAAAAAGAAGAGGAAAGGAAAAAGATCTGAGAACAAACTGTGCTTCACTCAGAACAGCTTGCGCAATTGACTGTGCAGCTTGAATGGAAAGAGAGAAAGCTGCTCTGATTTCTAAATAACATGAAATGGTAAGATGAATGAAAGATCATAAGGTGAACCAAGGTGCTATAGACAGAATCAGGGCTGGAGTAACATGGGGCAAGTGGAAAATCAAGCTGTCAGAGAGGAGATAGTTGAGAGAGCATTAAAGAAGGAGGCCTCCAGTCAATGAAGATGTTAAATAATGATCACACTGAAGAAAGAGAACGGAACTGAGACAATGGGATGTTCAGAGGGGGAATGTGAGAAATGACTGGGGCTTGAAGCTGCAGAAGGGATGTAAGGATTAAGGAAAGGCCATATAGATAGCCATTGCTTCTCTTTCATTCAGAGGTATCTCATCTTTTTTGTCTTTTTATCTCCTTGTCTTGTTAGATAGAACTTTTGCATTACTTGCTTTTAACATTTGTTAGTTCAAGCAGCTTTCAAGCTGCTTTCAAGCAATATGACTTTAGGGGTGGTTTAAGGTTTTATAGCAACCTTTTACCTACCCACCACCTTTTCTCAAGCAACTTCCAGTTCATTCCTGCCATGACTGAAATGCTGTATGATAGCATCTTTGCAAAGCCTACAGAAGCAGCATGGGGCCAAAAGCATCTTATTGCTTCTCAGTTTGCATTTTCTTAAAGCCAATTTAATCCCACATATTTAGTGCTGTAAGCAAGCAATTTCAGAAAATTAAATAGGAATTTCCCTATGTGTTTATGACACAGCAGCGATGATAGATTTTTGTCTGTAGTTAAATATTTTCTCTCAGTGTTTACTGATTAAACATTCAAGGCACACAGGGAAAGTGATTGCAGGCTTGACAGAAATCCAGCTGAAGAGAAAAAAATTCATTGACTCAGCTGGATTTTAGAATTGATAAAACCAGTCCAGAGACTGATCTGTGAATAAATGTGTGCATTTTGCTAATACATTGGAAGTGGGAACTCTTCCAAGAGTGGACAAGAACATTTACAAGACACTTAACTCCTAAACAGTTTGTACATAGAGCTCTGAACAGTTGTGTTCTACAAAAGGATATACTGTATATGCATTACTTGTGGTCACCATTCAGACAGACAGCATAAAATCCAGGCAATGAAATATGCCATGCATGATGTATGTCATACAAATAGGGCTAGTCTGCCAATAACACATTCACTATCTCTTATGAGTTATTATAAAGGTAGAAGTGAGGCTCACTAACAGAAGCATGCTTAAAGCTAATGCTACTGACAAAATACCATTTGACTAGAAATATTGCCTACAAGCAGAAAACTATGGTCTCTTTCCCATCAAAAAATGCCATTTTTCATTTGAACAAAACATATGGGGAAAAAAAGAAGCATTTTTAGTTTGATACTATCCATGAAAGAGAAAAAAAAACAATAGGGAAATAAAACTCATTGAAAGTAAAGCAAATTTATTGTCAAGTGGTCAGTAGTTAAATCAGTCCTATATACATAGTAATAATAGACTTGCTCTTCTTGTTAAGAAATTTAAGAAACTTTTAAAAGAATCCCTTAGGTTTAACCCGCAAAATCATAATCATGTGGTCTCATAACTGTAAGGAAGGATCCAACAGTAGGAATGCTGACAAGAATATATTTTCAGTGAAACTGTATACTTACAGAGTAAGGTGCTCACTATATTTCGTACAACCACCTTGGCTTCCTCCTGCAGCTCTACTGCAGGTCCTCCCAGAGTCATCCTATGGAGCTTGTTTCAATACCATTAGAAAGCACTGCAGCAAATAACGTTTCTGCAGATCAGACAGGCATGAGGGGCTCCAACATCATTACTCATGTCTGGCTTATTACAGGATAAGCTTTTATCTCTTAGGGTCAGGTCTTTGGATCCAGCTGAATAGTTTCAATGCAGGACATTGTGTGGGAAGGCAGAGTTGTACACTGCTTCTATGCTTACAGTGGTGGAGCCAGCAAAGGCTCTGCGGTAAGTCTGGCTGCATATAACTCCCCATAACACAAAGGACATCCCCTGGCTCCTTGTGTCAGTGGCTCTCAGTGGCATAGAGTAACCACATCAGGGTGTAATAAAATCTGTGGAGAAGATTTCTGAAAGAATGGAGTCGGGCAGCTGCATAATCTTGTTCTAAGAAGCCTGCATGACATATTGGCTAAAGCTATGTCTTATGGCTTTGTTTGACATAGTCAAAAGTGGCTGCCACACAGAAAACGTATCTTGCCTCTTCCTGAACCATTGTTATTGCAACATCTGTTATTTATCATGCATTGGTAACAGAATGAATGAATATGCTTTCGCATTAGCTCTTGCACGCTTCCTAAGCAAACAGTAAAAGTTAAAGGCTGGCAGTTCAGTATTGTTTATTGTTACATGTGGCTGTGTTAGTTTGAGTATGTGATGAAGAAAAATACTATAGTGTATACTTTAAAACAGGAATCAAGATGAAAATATAATCCAGAAGTTTCATTTCAGCATTCTCATAGGTCTTTTTGAGTCAATGCCTTTTGGCATTGGCAAGACACCAACTTGAGCTCATTTGGCACAATGAGACACAGTATTGTAGACTATGATAGATGTGAAAACAGGACAAATCAGAAAAAGAAGGAGGAAGTGAGCACTCAGAACTGAGCAGCTTGTTGCTTGAATTCATCAGAGTACAAACTCAATGACACTGTATCACTACCTAGATCAGAGAAGAAACCTAGCCATGATTTCTAATGCCCTGAAGGTATGACAATACATTCTTTCTTTTTACAACTGAACCCCTGCATAGTGACAATTCCAATAAAACACTGAAAGCAGAGAAGCCAGACAAAACTATACTAACCCAGCATTTGCTTTAGGTCGTAACAGCAATTTCTCTATCAAGATTTAATTGAAAAAAATAAAATGTTTCCACAGAATTAAGACTCTGAAATTATAAACTTTAAGAAAGAAAACACAATTGCATGTTATTGCATAAGATATTTTAAGACCTTAAATTACAGAACCCTGTATGAATAGCCTTCCTTTATGCAGCCAAACAAGCCTTTGCTTATCAAAGCAACTGGCATTTCTCATTGCCCATGCTTTGACATAACTCTCATCAAGGGAGGAGCTTTTTCTTCTAATTTAGTCTGGACAGAGGAAATGAATGTTGTTGTGATTGTTGGATAAGAAATTATTTTGCTGTCATTCTTTTTGGAAGTCTGCATTTCTCTCGCCACTTTCAACCTGAAAGTCAAAACAGAAATGGTACTCAAAAGTCCTGCCTCTGAAAACTACGCTCAGATGTTACCAGGACAATGTAGCTGCATTTCTATCAGAAATCCCTTTCAGAATCTGAAAATCTTGCCTCTCAAGATTTTCACCTCTCACCTCTTTAAAGAAAACCTTCCAGAATACTGATGCTGGGAAGAAAAAAAGTTGCATTTGCATGGTAAGAATTCCTATCTGATGTATTTTCTGATTTTCTTGTATTCTAGGTTAATGTTGCTGGCAACAGTAGTCATTATATAAGCCTTGCAGCCAAAACCTCTTATCAAGCTACTTGTTATCTTCTGAGCAACTGCCTGATCATTAACAATAGCTACACATATAATTTTGTATTCACCAGAGATGCTTTCAGTTCAAAATTATCAGTGTAATGAAGAAAAATTAAAAAACAACCCACAACCCCATAATTTCTTAACCTAACAGGTAAAGAACTGAAGAATATAATAAAGACTGTCTGAGGAATTATTCAGTTAATGTAAAGCAAGTAATAAAGAATAATTATGGAAAATTTATGTTGAATATCGCATACATTATTCACAAGAGAAAATTACAGTTACCTGTTGAATTTGTAGTTTTAAAAACATCACAGCTGAAACAATTTCTGTCCTTACAGGTTTATAAACGAATACAGAAGGAAGTACTGTTACCACCACTCTCAGTGGTTCTAATTTATTTGAGGTAGAATAATCAGTAGCAGTTTAAGAGTGAAACACTGATCTCTTGAATCACATTCTACTGCTTTAATTAGAAGACGTTAATTTCTCTTAAAGTATCAGCTGACACATTTTAGTAAAGACTGAGCTGACACCAGTGAGGACCAAATTCCACAATCACGCATACATTATTTGACAAACCTCTGGGTTGCAATAACATGTAAGTTTTTGGATACTTACAACAACTGAAATTTTTTATGTCAGTTCCAAGAGTCACTTTGCTGTAACTAGTGCCAGCTATTACTTTATTGGGTTCTGGTGAAGCTGTGCTATCAGACTACAATACAGTAATATTTTACCTTATTAATATGGTTAGATAAGCTTTGAAGCATTAACTATATTTTTGTCTGTTTATCAAAGTTTGGTCCATTTATTATAGCTCTAATTGTGAAAGTATTTAGGTGAGCTATAGATCAATCACTTTGCATTCCATTCTTGACCCTACGTTTATATTTAATTACCTTGCATTTAAAACCACAGATGTATAATTAGATGTTACTTGACAGCTTCTTATAGTAACTGCCTGTGAATAACCACATAGTCCTTCCAACTTTTTTCTGTGATGCCTTTAATAAACTCAAAAATAGTCTGGCAGCAAATAAAATGAAATCATGGCCTGCTGAGTTGATCAGTATTATCTTACTGTATTGTTTTTCCCCTTGGAAAACTCACCTCTCTTTCCTAAGCACACATTCTTTCTTATTTACAATAGAAAATGGAGAAGTTTGTGCAAAAGTTTCTGCCAAGGAGAAAACTTTGAAAAAGTAATCATGGCTCCAACTGCCCACATGGCAACTCTTACTTCATGTTGAGAGTATCTCTGAATAGAAGGAAATTAATATGTGCAAAGTGCTCCACTGATGTGGAATTCACCTGAACAGTTCATAGTCAACAGATAGAAGCAGAGCACATTTTATCTGATCTGTTTTAGACATCTACTGCAGGGTGAGATTAATAGCATCTTAAAAATGCCTCTCTGCTGGTTGTGAATGCAGTCAAGACAACCAGATCAAATACAGGCCCCTGGTTTGTCAACGTCTGAAGTTACATGAGACAAGCTTCATGCACAGGACTCACACAAAAGCTGATGTGGAACAGCTGTTCTGCACTGACACTTTGGCCTTTTAGACTGGCACCTTTATTTAATCTGGAAATCCCTTTGAGGAAGAAACCACCTTTTTACTTGGAATTTGTATTGCACTTGCAACTGTAAAGTTCACTCATGACAGACAAGATGGTAGTATCTCATCTTGTAACAGAAAAGCTGATCTAGTGAACATAAACTAATACCCCTCATACAGTTCAACACCAGATTTATGATTTAACTGTAGCTAGTATGATTTATAGGCATGTATATAAGCATTTTGTTTGTTTTCCCTGGTTTTATATTTTGAATGCAGTTACATACAAGCCTGCCTGGAAAGTCAATGATCATGTAACAAAAAGAGTATTAGTCAAATCTGGTCTGCAGCGGATCAGACAGAATTCTGGCTCCCTTGAAGTCAGCAGTAAGTCTGTCTTTGACTTTGATGCCAACAGCATTTCACATAACAAGCCCTGAATCTAGTGCATAAATACAGATTATGATAAAAGAAAAAAATCACCATATTATCATTTACCAGCATTTCTCACAGAGCATACATTGAAGCATCATCACTCAAAAAGGAATTAGAAAGATAACTAAAAGGAACAACAGTATGAGAAACAGTATTGTAGAACACGTATACGAAGTAAGGCAAGTATCACTTGTCTCTACTTCAGGTAAAACATCTTTTCCACCACCTTTTTTACACTGTCTCTCTTTTGGTCATCTATTTTACTGCCTCCTCATGCTGCCTGGATGAATTAATAATTCTAGTTTTAATCAATTTACCATCTATTCTCCTCTCTCCCTCCCTAAAAACAGTTTGATTGCAAAGAATAGCATTTTCTTAATGTTACGTGACATTAGGCTTAAAAATTATCAACCCATGTATATTTCCCCATAATTTGCAGAATTTTAAAAAATATAAAAAGAAATCTTCTCTCCCTGACCACTTTGGGGTGGGATTTCTTTTTTTAGAGATTTTAATTGGTCTGGTTTAATTTTTACAGTAATTTTTACAACTGTAACTGCTAATCTTGATCAAAAGAAAGGAGAACGCTGTCCACTGGATACAGAATGCTGTGATGAAAACCACAAGGGATTTACATGTTCAATGTATTTTTTTTTAATATCCAGGAGCTAAGCTCTTCCTGAAGTCATTTGCGTAACATTGGAAATGATTGAGCGATAAGAAAAATGTTGTCATTTGACTGGATTGGGAAAAGCTGTGCATTACTAAAGTTGTGACTGTAATTATTACGAAACAGAAGACAGAACAGAAAAAAACCCTAGATTATGGTAAAAGTATAATTACTTTGTTCTATTGCTGATGGAAGTGATGAGAAGTCTATCCTAAAGTCCCAACCATATAGCACATAGCCACCCCCTGACTATGACCCCAGACCTCATCTGAGGTTGCCATCTTTCTGCTTTGTATGCAAAGAAACAAGGCATCAGAATCCAACTTTTTCTGTTATGTTCTTTTGATCGTGAACTACAGGTCTTGTCCTGTAGCTGGGTCCGTAAGTAAGTCACCACTTAGGAGTGGTTATGATATTCCAACAAGCTGATGAAGTATCAAATGTAACTTATAGCTTAGCTCACAAAGGAAGACTAGTACTAGCAGGCCCTATCAATGTCTGAAGAGGTACATCCAGGCTACATGATAAGCATGATAAAGAAGGTGAACAAAACAGGCAAGCCCTTTGGTTGCTATCCAAGAAAATGATCATCTGATGTGGGATTGGAATCACCTGATGAGCTGCCCATGGGATCAGATGATGACTGGGGATGAAGAGAGAGTGGGGGAGGTCATATGATAGAAGTTATAAAAAAAGTCTCTTAGGGCTATTTTCAAACACCAAAAGGGACTGCTTATAGGATGTAATTGTTCTGAGATGACACAGATGTTAAGGCGAAGCTTGGCCCTGTTTTGCTGCATCATGTGATGGGTTCACAGGCAGAACTGTGGTTGGAGTGGAAAAGCTCTGCTCATCTAACCTTTGCTTATATTTGGTTTGGGGAGGAGGAAATATTAATTGGGATTCTGGGAAATTCTGTTGTATAGTCAAACATCTATAGAGAAACATAGAATGAAACTTTGTCAGGCTGTGGCATTTTAGCAATTAGGGAAAATAACCCCTAACCAACCCCCAAATCCCACACAATGTACAGGTTAGTCGTATGATCCCAGCCTAAGCTTAGTGTTGGTGGGGAGACAAAGATAAGGAGTGGTCTGTCAGTGGTTTCCGTGCTACTTCTCAATGTTATCGAAATAACTTGCTGATTTCTGTCAAGTTTCAAACCTGATTAGTGAGTGTACTAGTGCAAGGGTTGTCCCCAAACAAGGTATTCAGGGTGACCAGGATCCTGGTGCCTCTGAACGCACTTGACCTCGGGCCACCACATCATTCACTTCTCTGGTAAATAATTTTGGTAAAAAAATTTTGGTCTGCCCAAAAGAACAGGCTAAAGTCTACTTGGATCAAAGGAAATCCCATCGTAAGGGTTCAAACGCAGCACTGGCTGAAAGCCAGCAGAGGGCTCCCAGAAAGCAGAGAGTATAAATAGCTGCTGTAATTTATGGTAGCACTTATTTAAGCAATTAACTCTTATCTGGGTTTGCTAAAACTTCCTGAAATTGTTCACTTGTTCTGTGAGAATTCTTACATCCTATGATATAATTTGACTCTCCAGGGTCCCTTTTTGCAGAACTTCAAAAAAAAAAAAAAAATCTTTAGTCATCTTGCAGTGTACTTGAATGTGCTTCCTTATTCAATGCAATAGGCTTGTTTTCAAAGTTCGAGATTTTTTCATGGTTTCCAATAAGATGTAGACACCACACTGCTTAAATTTAATTTCAGAGAGAGAGTTTGCTATCTGTTTTTTTTTTTTTAATTTTCCAGAGCAATGCCTGAGCAAGCCTACATATTTGATTGTGAGCATCCAAGAAGGGGGAGATAAATTGTATTTGTTTTAGTAAACAGTAACATGCTCAGACATAAAATTAGAAATAAGAATGAAAGAAGTAAATTCATTTGAATACTGAGTTTCAGTTTTTCTTACCTGTATGAAACAGATGTTAACCTCTAGAAAACATTAATCTGTATTGTATAATAAGATAACACTGTTTTGCAAAACAGTGAACTTCACCTTTGGTCACAATTGTGGTACCACATGCTTCAAATAATTTCCTCCAGGTACTTTTTTGCACCATGCTCTGGTCCTCTTTTATCTGCAGCTCCTGCTTTTACCATTTTGGTACTATCTTCTAGCAGGCACTTTAGCATGGGGCTATATGTTTGCACATGTTATGCTGCTTATTTAATTATACTGTATAAATGCCTTCGCTTAGCACAAATTGATTATGTTTGACAATATTCTGAATATAGAGAATCAGGTGTGGGTAGAGAACCTCTCTGTGTATGTGTATTTGACATAGGTATATTTGATTTCAAGGTTTTAATTAACATCGTGAATGACCACATTATTCATGAGTGACAAAGCCATGAGATACACAGGTATTCCTGAACAAGTGCTAACACAACCTTTGTGAACTCTTATCTCAAATGTGTCATTACTTCACAAACTTGTTTAGCCATTCAGAAGGAAAAAAGTCTGCTAAAGTCAAGCAATCATAGTGCATCCCAGGTAGGCCCCAGAAAGACCCGAAGTTAATGAACTTTTGAACAGGTAATAAACATGAGGAAAAAATCTTTTTGTTAAAGGCTACTTCTTAGCTGTCTGTAAAAAAAAAACCCATTGGTTTTAACTTTAATTCCTGAGGTGACCTTTGTATTGTGACAGCTGTAGGTGAAGTATTTCCAGACCAATGAACACAGGCAGATGTAGCTAGAGAAGATGAATAAGGAGGCTATAGTTAGAAGTGCAATTGCACTCTGTTTAAAAAAACCTTGAAACTTGAAACACTTGGTACTTCAGCTCACAGTGGTCTTACATGGAGAACAGAGATGATTCAGGCTGAAACGCACCTCTGTGCAAGTTACTGGATACCATGCAAGCTCTTTGTCCCAACTATTTTTCAATGCAAGATTGTTCTCATCAGCCTGTCTCCTTCTAATCTGTTCAATCTACCCGTAGAGGGTAGGGCCTCTGCCCTCACTTTTCAGCCCAGAACTTTCCACAACTCTGCAAACATTGGTGTGTCAACCCTTTTCTCCCTGTTGCACCCACTGTTGCAGACTCTACTGGTTTCGAAATATGCATGTAATCTTACGCTAATAAACTCTTTCCATATAGCCTGTGCTAATCTTAACAATATGATGTCATTCAAACTCCACAGCATTTGTGAAACATGTTTTAATATTCCAGATCTTTTGATCTCATCTCGTAAATTAATCCCTCCATCTCTTTAATTATTTTAATTGCTCTTCTTTAAATTCCATTCAGTGTAATTTTCTAACAGGAAGATTCCCAAAAATATCCCAGGCATGACCTAGTTAAGTAGTTTGCACGGGGTAGTTGTGCCAAAGAAGAGGAAGTCTATTAGGTCCTTCCTCAGGGATGGATCCTTCACACAGAGGCTTAAATTCTGCAGGCTTTGTTATTATGCTGATCCATAAGACTGTATGGAATTTACTGTCCCCTTTCACTCCTTCATGTTGATATTGCAGACCTCTTCCTTGTTGAATGTTTTCCTACAGCTCTACCAATATTTCTAAGGTGAACCTCCTCCACCCATATTCCTTTTTAGACTATGTTCATGCTGTTTTGCCAGCCTTCCCAGCTCCACCTGACCTGATGAACAGCTGTGAAAGCCATTTATGGCTAGTTACTATCCTTTAAGTCAAAGTTTAAGAAATATTTCACACTGTAATCTGAAATAATTCATTGCTTTTCAGTTGAAGTACACTTATAATCCATAAAATCCCCATCCATACAAAAAAAGACAGGGTAAGACAACTCTTCCCTTTTCTTCCATAGCAAATTTAAGTGCCAGTTCAAAATGGTCAGCCTCAAATAGCAAAATTAATACCAGGAAAAGGTGTGCGGGACAAATTGGTGTTCTTTTTTTTTTTTTTTTCCCCTGTAAACCCAGCAAAGCTTCTCATGTGTATATAAGGGCATAATTTAGGCATCTGGCACATATGAACAAATACATAAGAAGGTACTTAGGTGACAACATCACTATTACCTTCTTCCAACTATTCCACAATGGAAAAATAATGTAATAGGCTGAACTGAACAAAAAGCACTGGTTAGTTCCTAGCTGCCACTGAAGTTTAAGATGGCAAAAAACAATTTGTTAAATTGCTTTATGTAATGATGTAACTGAAACAACTGCAGCTGCCACAAGCAAAGGTGAGAGATGTAAGATATCATAAAGTACAGGGATTTTCCTGGCTATCTTGTGGCAGCTGTGTGTCTGAAAAGAAAACAGCAGAGATCAGAGAGAGCAGCAAGGAAGCACTGATTCTGGTTACAAAATACCCAAAACAAAACCCCAAACCAGCCAAAAAACATGGCACTAAGAAAAAAGCAGAATTACAAGTTCATCCGAACAGGATCATGCAATCCCTGAAACATCCAGGATCAGATCAAAGATGTTAATGGGAATCTGCAAAGCCCTATATTTTAGGTAATTAATCATAAAAAAAGGAGTTTTTCATGGATTGGCTGTATCAAATGAACACCAGATGATGAAAATGTAGTTATTACGGACCTACAGAAGTTTCTGCCACTTTTGATGCACACCTCCAGTGAATGCTTTTCCTTTGCTCAGGATACACATGTGGAACTGTACTGCTCAAAACTAGTATTGTAAGCTTGCATTAAGAAACATTATTGTAACCTCCAGAAATAATCATGGTAGCACATTAGATTGTACAATGGTTACTTGTAAGCCTCTTAAGTGTGGGATCACATGAAATCACTCATGCCATAGTATTGTGAAAATGTGATCTCAACCCTGCAAAGTAATTAAACAGACCAAGCGCTGGCAAAACGTGCAGCAACCGATGAACATCAGTCCTATCATTAACTGCTTCTAGATGGTGTTTTTCTGGGTTTGTAACGACACGTGGCTTAAGTCACTCGTGGCTTCTGCACGCTGCTTTACAGTTATCCCTTACACAAGACGAAAATGACTTCAAACAAAAGGCTCTGAAGATTCTCTGGTCCCGCTGCTGCCGCGGGAGGAGAGCACCCCCCCTGCTCAGCAAGGGCAGCGGGTGGCGAGGAGCAGCTCCGGGCCGAGGCCACCATTGTTGCGGGAAGCCGACCCGTGCCCTCAGCGCTGGGGCGCGATTTCACTCGGGGAGCGTGGGTGCGAGCTGACTCTGAAGGCACATCTGGGCTCTGCAGCGTGTTTTCCGGGCGTACAGACCAGCCCCACGCCGGGGCCCCGAGGCGGCAGTTTGCGGCGCGGATACTGACCACCGCATCCACCGCGGGGGACAGGGGAACTGAAGTACCGCAGCGTCGGCGCTCCCGACCCCACCGCACCAGAACGGCACCGAACAGCGGTACCAAACACCCTAACGGCCCCGCACGGCTCCCGTTCCTGCCTCACTCCAGCCTCTCCCCACCTCCACCCCGCCGGACACCGAGGCCGCCAACGGCCCCTGCCCCTCCGCCCCCGCCGCCATTGCCCCGCCCCTCCGCCTGGGTCCCCGCCCCGCGCGGCGCGCGCCCACCCCCGTGCGGCGCCGCTGCAGCCCCCGCGCGCATATAGGCTCCTCCGCCGCACTGCCCGCGTTGCCGCCGCTGCCGCCTCCTCCAGGCATGGCACAGGGCTGTACCTCACTATGGCAGCAGCGCGGCACAGCACCCTGGACTTCCTGCTCGGCGCCACAGGTAACCGCCGCGGAGCAGAGAGAGCGGGCGGGGAGTGGGGAGGCATGTCTCTTTTACCCCCCGACCTCTCGGCCGTGTGTCCCACCTCGCCACCGCCGAGGAAACAGCGCGGCTGCCTGTCCGCCCGCCAGGCCCCGCGCGGGCGACCCTCCCCTGGGCCTTCCTCTGGCGCCGCTGCCCAGCTGTGCTCTGCGTGTCCCTTGTGTCCTCTTCCGCCGGCGAGGGGCAGGTGCCCCCCGGGGTCCCGGAGGCCGCCATGCCGCCGCACCCGCCCTGGGCGGGCGTGCGGCCCGCTGCGGCCTCCTGCCCGGTGTCCGCCGTGCCTCAGCCCATCGCTGGGGGCAGGCCGGCCTGGGGTCAGGCGGCCGTGCAGGTGCCCCCGCCCCGGCTGATCGCAGCGGCGGAGCCCGGCCGGTCGTCAGGGCGGGCTTTTCCTGGCGGCGGCAGGGTGAGCGGGCTGGTGGAGGTGCCGCGCTATGGGCCCGCGGGGAGGGAGAGGGCCTGGTCATTTCCGAGTGGCCGAGCCGGGGGTCCTCGAGAAGGCAGCCCAGCCCGCCTTGCCCCAGCCCTCTGGGTAGTGCAGCCCTGGCAGCGCCCTTCAGGACGAGGCGTTGAAACGGGCCGGTGCCTCCCGCAGAGGGAGGTGCGGGTGCAGCGCAAGAGGATCTGTCACTCGGGTGTTTCTCTAACCTCGTCGCAGAAGCGTGAAGGAAGTGATCAGCGATGAGATTCGTCTTTGGATGAGCCATCGGCTATTTCAGAGCATTACTCCGTAGTTATCTGTAGGGGGCATGTTCGAGCCAGAAATGGAGGGAACAACGTTTCTCGGCTGCCAAGATGGGTGAAAAGGTTCAAGAGGGGCGTGGGGTGGGGGGAAACCGCGATGGGAGTCAAAGCGGTAGGTGTGTGCCGAGCAAGACCGCCAGCCCTTCCCGGAGCGCGAGTGCAGCCAGGGGTCTGACCTTGTGCATCGTCCCCCTTTCTCTTTATTTTCCTTTCTGAAGAGAGGGGGGTGGTGTATCCCATCTGCGGATAAAATCTGTCGATGGCTTGATTTAAGAGAGGTTCCTGACCCTCGGGGCTTTGCTGAGTGCTGTGCCCTTCCTGGCCTTGCTGCGTTTGCTTATAGGAGAGGGGGAAGGTATTAGTGGAGTTATTACCAAGCAGCATGCTTTAGAATATTCTACTGTGTTTCATGGCGAAAGGCTTCCAGTTTCCATTTTTACAGTGAGATTTTTTTTAATAGTCACTGAAATGATGACCTGATGGTGAACAAGATAGTCCTTCCTTTTTCCTTGTGCCTTATCCGTGACTCATCTAGCATGAACAGAATTGGAAAGCTAAACCTGTCTAGAAGCAATTTTCATAGATACCATGCAACCCCCTCTTTGCCCGTTTAATTCTCTGACTTGTCATGGGTTCAAATATTACATCAGTAACTGGCTTCTGCAGGAGAGTCAGGATTGCCAGAGAAAAGAGTATGTCTACTGAAAATAAGCTGCAGTTATGTTAGCTGCTCTGTGATATAAACCCTATGTCATTAATTAGAGACTGTGGCAGTGATCATAAGTATTGCTTATTAGGTTTCCTATTCCTTTTCCCTTTACTTCTGAAATGTTTTTAAATGTTTAGGTGTTTCTCCAGTCAAGGTGCATGTGCTGATTGGGGGTGGGGAGGTGGACCAACTGTAGAAGTCTTGCTGTGTAAGTCAAAGGAGGGAGAAAGCCTTTTACGCTTAAGTTTTTTTTAGCACAGTAGACATCTTCAGTGAGATGTGAAGAAGTTTCTTCCACCCATGGCAGCTCTGAAGTTGGCTTATACTTTCTAGGTGGCATTTTGTCTTTTATGTAGTGCTTATTACCCAAAGAACATAAGGAATTATCTATAGAGGGGAAAGTTGGTGAATGTACATTTGTAGATTTTGTGGAGGAGTTGAAGTTTAATGCTGAATTGGAGATCATCAACTAGTTGAGGTTTTTACTGTAAGTTACATGGACAATAAAATTTGAATGGTCCGTAATGCAATAAAATGGTACTGAGTAAAACAAGATGTGGTTTTGGACCCCCTGGTTCCTGAGGATAACATGTTATCTTTGTGTCTCAGCTGAAGCTGTTTGCATCTTTGTGTTCTGGAGAATGTGGAATTTTTTAACTTCTTGGTAAATGTGCACTCCCTGTTTCTCAAAGCATACCTGTGTCTTCAGTTTTTGAAAAATGTGTATTTTTGGTAGGTATTAATATAGTTGTTAAACTTGCCAGCTTTTAGGAAGGTAAGACTTTAGTGTCTATGAAAACAAGTTTGTTCAGTAGTTTGTGTTTCACTGCAGTGTATCTTGTGGTAACTGTATATGATTATGATGTCTTTTTCTTTAGGAATCTGCTTATATGAAAGTTGATGTAAATAATTGATAACTTGAATATAGTTCTCAACATTTGTGCTTAACACTGTAGCTATTCAATAGTCTCCTAATCTTGAAAGAAAGAAAGACTTCACTGTTACTGTCCAGCATCAAGATTGAACTTGACCATGAAGGATTGGATAGTGTTTCTGAGACGGTAATGTTCTCTTGAGATCTGTTTGTTTCTTTATGTCCTCTGTTGTGTGTAGCTTGTCTTCATCCTCAGTCTTCTGATGTTCTCAGAGTAAAGGAGGGAGGCTGCCTTTGAATGTCAGTGAGAGGACCTGGAGGACACAGCTCTGAGTTAGGAAGATGGGGTTTTGTCACAGGCTAATACTTGCTCAGCATTAGCTAGCAACAGCTTGTGATGCAGAATGGTGTAAATTCTGGTAGGTCATTCCCACTAGCTGACTTACTTGGTGTATGGCATGTCCCTTCAATAGTGGCACAGTTTGTAGTAAAGCTGCACAGACTGCTGTGGTGACAGCATTTTGGGATTTGGGTCCAGATGAGTGAGATGGTGGAGCAGAGAGTATTGATTACCTGAGCTGAAACAGTTACTGAAGTTTGTACTGGATTCTTGTGTGAGTGTGCACTGAGAATGCTAGGGCTATCGGGCAGGTAAGGCAGTGCTTGGGCTTTTGAGAGGAAGAAGTGGATGTGTGTGTGCACATACCTGTGTCTTCAAATGAATGCTTTTATAGATATATGAAACATAGGAGATAGAATACCTTTTGTGGTCTGAACCTCTTTGGGCCCTCTGTGGCTTTGTTCCTGTCTGCAGGATCCACTGCTCAATTCTGCAACTGCATGTAGGGGAAATTTTGATGAGAAAATCAAGCATCAGTAGGAATACATGCAAGTAAAAAATGGCTATAGTGTTTGGGTCTAAATGTTGCTGGACGCAGATCATAAGTTATTATTTTTTTTTACTAATAAAATGTGTGAAAGAAAAATCTAGCTGGAATCATGTGTACTGCATTTGCCTTGAAAAAACTATAGTTTGGTTAGTGTTCTGCTGCATAACTACCCTTATCGGAAACAAACTTGATGTACAGATTATTTATATTTTTTCTTTTGGAGTCTTTTTCAAGTACTAACTGCTTTACAAGTTAATTAAAAATACATAAAATGTCTTGGCTGAAGCATTCATTAAAGTGTAAGAAAGTGTCATTAACTCTGCTGGCAGTCCTGTATCTTGAACTTTTGGTCTTAGCTTCAAGCAGACAAAGTGCTGTAAGGTAAAGCAGGGGTGCAAAGATGTAAATTATCTATGTTGAGTTCTCAAAATCTTGATTATGTGGTGTTCTAGGTTGCTCTGCTAAATGTTTTCTGTATTGACATTTTTACCTCGGCTATCAAATTGTTAAACATTTGAATTGCATGCAGTTAAGCTAATATTTTCATTCTCGTCTTTTGATTGGACATCTTTACGCTCTTCATAGAGCGGGACTGTAATTTTACGCGCTTGTTCTTGGCTGTGCTGATCTAAACTTTGCAGGGGGAAAGAGTTGACAAGGCTTTTTGTTCTGCATCCCTTTGGAGCTGTGTAGTTGAATTGTCTTACTTTAAGGACTAGTTTAAAAAAGCCTAAGGAGACAGCATCCCAGAAGCAGGAGTGTTTATGAGACCTAAATGTTGAGGGAGGGGTGCTGTATTGGCTCTTCCTCTTTACCGTCTCTGAAGCCTCTACCTGGATTTCTACCTGTGAGCACTCTACATGAGTTCAAGCGGCTTGTGTGTGGTGAGCTGTCCTGCTGTAGTGAAGGCAATCTGTAATTGGTTCTGGTTTGGTTTCATAAACAGATAATCAGCAGTTCTAGCTGTTGAGTCATGGTTCATCCTGCATGTGTGAACCAGAGAAAGCAGGAAGAGGTGACTGGCATTGGAAGCTTGGTGTCTCTGCAGAGTTTTTCTAAGAGTAAGTCAATCTTGTGTATGAAGGAGAAAAGTTTAAAGCAATTCTAAATACTTGACAGTTTTGAAGATTATAAATTAAAAACTCATCAGAAAAGCTTGGAGTGCTTGGCTGTTGCCTAATGTACTAGAGATGCTAGGGCTTTCTTTTAAAGAGGCAAATTCTATTTTTATGAGTGGAGCTGGCTGCAGTTAGTAAAAACACATTAAGTATGTTTGAGTGTGTTGTGGGTGGAATGGCATCTGAGCCTTGTAGCTCAATTTGACTGGTTCTGTCAAGTATTGGATTGTCTGAAGTGCTGAAACATCTGATTAGACTGATAAGGTGTTTGATGTGCTTATCTCTTCTTTACTATATTGATTTATGGTATGTTACTGAAATTTGCTGACTCTGACTATGGTCTGTATGTGAAGACCACATAAAGATTAAACAAGACTCAAGTAAATGTCTCTGGTATTACTCAAGAAAAGCCTGCAAGTTTTATCAACCTTGGCTAATGGTGAGTTTGCAGCTGCAGTTCAGGAGAATGGGTCTGTTATAATTGTGCTCTTAGCAGCCTCTGTGAGTGGTGTGGGCTCAGCCTGTGCTGTTAGCTGGGTTGTTTTGAGCTGAGCCCTGCAGGTCTCCACAATCTAGTTCTGACAGGCCCAGACCAGGAGCTAGCCTGCTGTGTGTCAGAGCACAAATGGGGCTTGTCAGGAGGAGTTAATACAGGAATTGATAGCTTTCCATTTTTAGCAGTAAGGGCTGCTGTGAACTCATTCCCTGCTTTGGTTGGTTTCTTGTTTTGAAGATTAAAATCCTTTATGAATGGAATTCTGAAAATATAATTATCTGGTTTTCCAGTGTGATGTCAGGTACTCTGTGACTGCTTGCTCAGACTTGAAGAAATTGTCACCTGCAAAGGGGAGGGTTAAGAATACGGAAGATGTTTTCCATGAGGGTCTAGTTTGAGGGTATGGAACAAATTCCTGCAAGAAATAAATACTGCTTTTGACACATCAGCATTTCCAGATTTGGGTACACATCTCTGGCTGTGTCATTGCAATAGCAGAATCCTTGGAAGTAGAGAAGTACATATGACAAGTAGTAATCACTGCTGCTTAATGAACTTGAAGATAGTCAGGTACCAGGTGATGAAAGTGCACAGGAAGCTGGTGGTATTTGGGCATGCTGAAATTCTGTTACCAAGTACGTTTTCTCTTTTACAGGTTTTATTTTTGTTTGTTGTTATTTTTTCTTTTTTGGCTGGGAGAGCTACAGGTATTTCAAAAGGTGATAATGTTTAAAATTTACACAGTCTTTATATGCCGTTTGGTGGACTTCAGTATATACATTATTGGGAGAGATGAAGTTAGTGGAGCTAAGGCATTGAAAACTCATTTGTTATTAAGGCTTAAGCTGCATGTCATATGAAATAATTTTTCTGAGTGCATAAAAACTCCATAAAAGTTATATGCTGAACTTGCATATGAACATGTTAGTTTGCCAAATGCCTTTGGCTTACCTATTTGCCTGCTGCTCAGCTCTGATAATCTGTGGGGATTAAGTGGTAAAGTCGTAATCTTCCCATAGCAAAACTGAACTTCACCAAACCAGGAAGAGTCTGTGAGACTTGGATGTTTGAAAGGTAAAAGATACTGTTTGTGGATGGTACAGAACAGTCGTATGTCTGTCTCTAGATAACCAAATGTTGCTTTTGTATTACAGAACAAAGAATTTGTGTGAAGTGGAAAAACCTTTGAAATTCTTACAGGGTCAAGTAGCAATTAGGGAGAGGAAAAAAAGTTAAAAGTTCACTAAACTTCTGTGTGATTAGTAAACAGCAATGTGTCTTAGAGAATGCCAGCCACTTTGTAGGACTAGAAATGTTCTGGGTATTCTTCTTTGTCCTCTACCAGAGTTACTGGAAGTGTCAGGATTTCTGACAGACTGTTGTGCATCGTTCCAGCAGACAGGCATTTAAAAAGTTGTTAGTTGTAATGGGATGTCACATTTTAGCTGTTGAGGCTGAGTTTACAGAGAACTTCGTACTCACAAAATATGGGGTACACACTTTATGCTTTTAGATGTACAATAAATTTTTGATAGTCATAATACAAGAAATTAAGTAGAGGAAGGGTTAAGGAATAACTTATTTAATGTATTTTTTTGCTATTATGGAAGTGGGTGGAGCTGATAGGCTTATAGTTGCTAAAAAAACTCGAGGTTTTATGTAAAGTTTTCCCTTAAAGGTGATTAGGAAATCTTATGCTGGTTTTGTGAAAGAACTGAAAATGAAAAAAAAAAAAAACTATTGGAGCTCAGAGGAGGAAGTAGGAAAAGATGATTTTGTTACTGAGCCTGCATCTCTGACAATTATGTCTTTGCTTTTATATACACATGCACTTAACACTGCAGAAGTTGAAGCACAGCCATTCCTGTTCACTGTCCATGCAGTTGCTTTTGTTTGTATTCTTGCTTAGTGTTTAATGGTGTGCTGGTTGTGTGCCCTGAACTTGAATTTTTGTTGTTGTATAGGAAAGGCTATGGAAAAGTCTGTGTAGGTCTGTTCTCTTTACATTAACTGTGGACACTTGGGCAGAGATTTCTTATTCCATAATGAACTGTCTTAGAAAGTGTTTGTTGCTACTGTCATCTGAAAGTACCTATGTATTTTGTGTTACTTTAGTCACAAACTTTAGTACATTATTACTTTATTTACTATGATAATCATTAGTAATAATCTTGGAAATTGTTTCTAAACCTGTGTTTGTCTTGAAAGCGTTTGGGTGTAGTGGATCTGGATTTACAAAGGGGTGATCGTGCCTGACCCACCTGATAGTTTTTTGACCATCAGATGTTGATCTCATGAAGGAGAGAAGATTAGTAGTTGCTGTTTACCTAGACTTTAGCAGGGCTTTTGACACTGTTTCCAGTAACATCTCAATGCAGAAAGTGGTGCAGTACAGGTTGCAGAAATCCGCAGTGGGGTTAATTGGAAATGGAATTGCTGGGCCCACAAGGTTATGGTCAGCAAACAAGTCCACCTGGAAGTCAGTCAGTGGTAGTATACTGAAGGAGAGGTGGACAGTGTGGGCAATGCACTTCATTGATAACCTGGGCATTGAGACAGAGTGAATCCTCAGCAAGGTTGCAGATGACACAAAACTGGGAAAGGTGATTGCAGTATGGGCACTCCTGGCCTACAGGAACACAGTAAAGTTCAACCAAAGAAAATGTCAGGCCTTGCACCTGGGAAGAATGATCCTGTATACGCATACAGGATAGAGATAGCTTTGCTTTCAGCTTAGGGACCCTTCCCCTCAACTCAGCCTTGGTGAGGCATATCTGGAGTGCTTTGTCTGTCCAGTGCAAGAGAGAGTTGGTCCTGCTTGAGTAGGCGAGGTGTAGAACCATGAACATGATTAAAGGACTGGAATACCTGTCATGAGAGGCTGAATTAGCTGGGATGACTCAGTGTGGAGAAGACTCAAAGGCATCTTTCTCATTTAGAATAATTTAGAAAAGACCCTTAAGATCGAGTCCAGCCATTAACCTAAAGCTAGCAAGTCTGCCACTAAACCATGTCTCTAAGTGCCATGTCAAATTATATATTAAAAAAAAAATCAACAAATAACTGGTGGGGGCACTAGAGAAGGTGGAGCCAAACTTTCCTTAGTGATGCCCTCTGTGACAGGACAAGAGGTAGTGGGCACAAACTGAAACGCATGGAAGTTGATCTGAACATAAGAAAACTCTTAATTGTGAGGGTGGCTGAACACAGGAATAGCTCACCCACAGATGTAGTGGAGTCAGTCTGTGGAGATAGCAAAAACATGACTTCTTGTGGCCCTAAGCAACCTGCTGTGAACAGAGGATTGGATGTAACAGTCTCCAGAGGTCACTTCTAACATCTGCTGTTCTGTAGTAGCTACCTGACCTGTCTGGGCCAGCACAGAACAGTCTGTACACAGAATTGACTTTAAGTAGGAAAATGAGACTGCAGGTGAGCTACAGGTTTGGCTTGTTCTGGGGGCTATGGTTACATCGTTGACTTAAGCACTCCTTTTCATCTTGTCACTGACATGATACATGACTGAGTTGAGTTTGAATGCTTCCCCCACCACCTGCTTACCCTCTGTCAAATCTGGTGTTTGAGTATAAAGTCAGGAGTGAAAGAGGGTAGGAATGCTTTGTTTGGTGACCATACAGTTTTGACTTGGCATCAGTCAATACAGTCCCTAGTTGATTGGATCCTTTGGGGAAAGGGTTGCAGGTAGCTGTAGTGTTTATGGGAAGGGAAGAGGTGGGTTGTATTTAACTTGTGCAGGACGTTGGAAGAGAGAAGAGGTGATTACTGCGAAGGGAATGTAGAGTATCTATCTGGCTAAAAGACAAAAAACTTCTGCATTCAGAAATGGTGCAAATACTGTGTTAAAGACCTGTAGTGTATGGCAGAGATTTTTCTCATGGGTGTTTGTGTGTATTCTTCTGGGAAATCTGAACTGGTATGGAGGTGATGATAGTGCAGGGGAAGAATGAGTGTTAAATTTTCCTGTCAGTATCTGTGTATTTTGAATACTTTGAGAGCTCTTCCTGATCCATGATTGTTTTACCCATAATTTCTGAAAGAATGCTTGGATGCACTAGGTGATTTATATTGACTGTGGTGATGCATTTCCTGATGTGGCACAATATTTGATTTGCCGGTGTTCACTGTCTAGCTGGAAGTCCTCAGAGTAGGGGAGTTGGGATGTCCTATAGAAATTCCTTAGGAAAAAGAAGCCTTCTATTCTTAATCTTCTGTAATAGGGAATAATATAATGGACAAAGTGCACAGGGGTACTTGATCTGTTTCCTCATGGATGGGCGAATAGTAATGACTTTCTGCGTGCTGTCCCTTTTTTTTTTTAAAGGCTCATGCAATGCATTATTTATTCTGTGTATAAGTTAACATGATGAGGTTAATTCTCACAGTGCAGATTGATTGACAGGGATAATGTTAGTGTAGATTTCTGCTTCCTGATTTATTTTTTTCTGCTCTCCAAGTTGACAAGGACAAAACAAAGGATTCTACTTGCATTTTGGGGGGTGGTTCTGACAGCGGCCTTCCAAACTTAATACCTGGGAGGTATATGTTGCTAAAGCCAGTTGGTTTTTGTTTACATCTGTTAATGTGTTATGCAAAAGCTAGTGTCTTTGTCTTGAAGAAAGAAAAGCAGGGGCTTCAGGGTGTGCTTTCATTCTTGAGGTGTGGGTTTATTTTCCTGTCGAAGGAAAATTCTTGTTCTGGAGGTTTTTTTTGTTATAGGGATTGAGATACAGTATTGGCATTGGAAGAAAGTCTCAGATTAGTCTCTGAATGAGAAGAGCCCTTGTACACCTATAAACCTGGCTGCTGTATTTCCAGGAAGTAGAGGGAGGCACTGTGAATGGCCTATCTTGACTCTGGTGGGCTTGGTGCCAGAGCAGTCCCGTGTGCTGTTGCAGCTGATTGGAGGCCCAGCTTCCTGCTGCTCTCATCTTGAACTGCCCTGTGACCTCACCTGGCTGTAAATTAAACTCTCCTCTCAGGTGTGTTCCCTTCATTGCTTGTATCTGACACCCTCCCACTTTGTATATTTCCCTTTCCTGGGAGGTTTTTGGAGATTTGGAGTTGACAGCTAGTGTTCATGTGTGAGAATTTTGCACTTGCACAACACAATAACTTAGTATAGTAAAACGATTAATTTAAACAGCTGTGAACTGAAACATTATACAAGTCATTCAAGTTGCTGTTGACTATTAGCATATTCTGCATTTTGGCTTCTAATGTATGCTAACTCTTCAGTGTATTCTTCATGAAGCAGTTCACTTAATTTGGCACTACCCCCCCTTCACCTTTTCCTATTGAAAGTGTAGCTACAAAGGGAAGAATATGTCAAATGTAGAAGCATATAGAAATGTTTTGTGTTTTAGTGTTTTGTTCATGTTACATTCTCAGTTCCTAGAGGAAAGGATTCAAAAGCGGGAAGAAGAACTTGAAGTCAGAAACTGAGTGAATATTTTCAAATGAGAGCTAATCTGTTCCCATAGTTTACTAAGATTTTGTCAGTCCTCTGGTATGAGGAGGTCTTAAACTAGAATGTTTGTGGAGATAGTCAGGCTCAGTAGCGGATTACTGAGCTCAGTGTTGGAGTATCTGGTGAAACGAGCCAGTGTTGTGCATGAAGCCAAACTGGATGCTTACAGTAACTCTGGACTTTGAGCTGCATTTGTGTTCACAGATGACTGTCAAATAATAGCTTCTTCGCTGTTAAAATCTTAGAGGAATATTTTCAACTGCTGCAAATCATGTTATCAAGTGTGCTGGCATTCCAGAATTGCTTGGCTTTACTGGTTGTTAACTCTTGAGAAATATGTATCTCTCAAATCTTATACACAGTTTTTGTTTCTGTTCTCAAGTTGACACTCTGGGCCTTTTCATGCCTTCTGGCAAGTGATTATCAAATCCTTCTAACAGTATTTCATGCTTGGTAACCAGAGTTGATTACTTTGTTCCTGAATAACAAAAAATTAAGCATTACCTGAATTAACATTTTGGTGTGGATTCAAAGGTGTTGATACTGTTCTAATCATCATTGGTTATTTCTTCTTATCAGTGATTGATCTTGCATATCTGAGCTTGGAGTGAGGTGGTGGCAAGTGGATTTTGGTGAGAGATTTTGAGGTTGTTAAAATGTCCTGATGCCTTGAGGCAACCACTGGTGCCTCAAACATTTTAAAAAAGAGTCTCCAACTTTGGGGAATTAATTATCCCTCTGAGGCAAACCTTGTGTGGTGTAACCGAAAGGAGATATGATGGAAGGGTATGTTTATTAATTTCCTAAAGCTAACCACATAAGAGGAAGAACTCAGTAAAGCTTCTGCCTGACTGCTTAACAAAGAAATCTGCTGCTAAATGATGAGCAGCTTGTGAGGGATTACTATGTTATGGAGCAGAAAAATATCAGTGATGATTTGTCCTGCAGTCTCTGACAAGATGTACCTAGCAGAAATCCTTGAAGCTGTTGAAAGCAGAAAGGCTAAATGTGGTATGAGCACTTTAGTTCTTCAGAGTCTGTTCTCCATCTTACTACTTAAATATCTTGCAGGAGCTGCAGAAGTGAAGTGGTTGGGGAGTTAGTTTCATACTAGTTCAGTTCGGGGTTTGAGCTAAATTTCTGTCTTGGAAGGGTGTAGTAAGCATTATTATACTGAGTTGTTTGGTTTTGTTTTGTTGTTGGTTGGTTGGTTAGTTTTTGTTTTATGTGCTAGTGACATTAAGGGAAGGAAATTAATAATGGTTTTGTAAAAGATGAGGGAGAAAGTAGTGGAGTGTGACAAGGAAAACAAATGCCAAGCAAGAAGAGGGGACCACATGTCTGAAGTGACAAAATTTCTTTGTGAATGTGCTGGCCTTGAAGCAGCTGCTCCTGTCCTCCCCAAAAAGGGGACTGATGCAAGTTTAAAGTGAGCAGTGCAAAGTTGCAGAGACTGGAAACTAGAATTGTGGCCCCATTTTTTTCACACTTTTGATGTCCCAAAACCACTTGGCTTCATTGTGGGTAGAGCAGAGTGGGTAGGATAGTTTTCCCTGTCTAGTTTTTCAGTGCCTTTCAGAAAAATGTCTAGGTGTAGGGCAGGGCAGCTCAAGTCTTTTGCCAGTGCAGTGTTTCCTTCTGGGATTGTTGTTTCTAAGTGATTAAGAAAGTAATTACATGAGTAGGGGCATGCCTGGACTGTGATACAGTAGGTGACAAATTGTAGCCATAACTAAACGACTGTTACACCAAAATAATAGAAAGCTGCACTGAGGAGTATCTCTAGGGGTGGGGGAGGAGAGGTATATTAAAGCTATTATTCAGATGCAACTCAAAAGTACCCCAGGCTGCCAGTAAAAACTGGTTGTGTTTTTTTTTTTTTAAAATGTCTGACAACAAAACCCCCAACAAAACAACAAAAGAAACAAACAAAAGACAACAAAAAAACTGACTTGAATGGAAAATCCTTACTGATTTTATTTTTTTTTTCTCTCAATCATGCAGCTGATTGCAATGCTGTTCTTAAAGCTCTACAGCCCATTTTTCAGGAGCAGGGAATGACAGAAACAGTCCATAACTGGGAAGACCATGGCTATTTAGCAACCTACATCAAGAAAAATGGCAGGTGAGTGGATTTTCTTTGTTTTTCTATAGGTTGCCCTGTCTGTCCTCATTTTCAAGTAATTATTTCTCCCTGTGTTGGATTTTCTGAGGTGCAGGCAGGGCAAGCTATTATTTTACCAGCCTTGTGTATAAAGTGACTGAAATAAGGCAGAATACAGTTGATACTGTAGCCTCTGTCATTGTATAGTTTGTATATCAGAATAGTTGAATTGGTTGGTCTGGGCTGTACTGATGCAGTAGCATTGTTTGATGTCTTGGTCTCGGGGCCATCCTTCCAGATGCAGGGTAGCTCAGGTCAGTTGGAAGTATTTGTAATTCTTTTGTTAATTGAGTATGTCTAAATTCAATACTAACCACAGCATGTGAATAATAAAAATGTTTCTGTCCCTGTCTTTTGAATATGCTTTTTAGACACTTTATATGCTTCACTTGCACACTGTTTCCCATTACGTCTTTGTAGGTAAGCTTGGGAAATGTGAGGTAGATGAATGGACAGTGAAGTGGATCAGAAATTGTCTGAATGGCAGAGTTCAAAGGATTGCAATCTGCAGATTAGAAGCCAGTTGGAAGCCTGTAGTCAGTGGTGTTCCCCAGATCTGGTCTTATTCAACTTGTTTATCAATGACCTGGGTGAAGGCTGCAAGTTTACTGATACAAAGCTGGGAGAAGTGGCTGATACACCTGAAGGCTGTGCTGTTGTTCAGCAGGACCTCAATAGGCTGGAGAATTAGGCAAAGAGGAACTAATGAGGTTTAACAAGGGCAAGTGTAGGGTACTACACCTGGGGAGAAAGAACCAACTGCAAGCACCAGTACAGTTTGGGGGCTGATCTACTAGAGAGCAGTTCAGCTTGGAAGAACCTGGAAGTGTTGGTAGTTAAGTTAACTATGAGCCAGCACTGTGTCCTTCTGGTCAGGAGGGCCAATAGTATACTAGAGTGCATTGGGAGGAGTGTGGCCAGCAACTTGAGGTGATCTTCCCCCTCTACATAACCCTGGAGAGGCCGCATCTGAAGTACTGTGTCCAGTTCTGGGATCCTCAGTACAAGAAAGACAAAAAGCTACTGGAGAGGGTCTGGTGAAGGGCCACAAGCATGATCATGGTTCTGGAGCATCTCTCTTATAAGGAAAGATTGCAGGAGCTGGACCTGTTTATTCTAGAGAAGTGACTACAGAAAAGGATCTTATTAATGCATATGACTGTCTCAAAGGTGAGTGCCAAAAGGATGATACCAGACTCCTTACAGTCATGCCCAGGACAAGGAGCAATGGCCATAAACTAAAACACAGGATGTTTCAACCTCAACACAAAGAACTTTATTCAGTGTTGACAGTGGCAAAGCACTGGAACAGGCTGCCCAGTGATGTTGTTGAGTCTCCCTCTCTGGAGACATTCAAAACCTGCCCGGATATGTTCCTGTGTAACCTGCTGTAGGTGGCCCTGCCTTGGCAGGATGGTTGGATTAGATGATTCCAAGAGGTCCCTGTCAAAGCTAACAATTCTGTGAATCTATGAAATTCTCAAGCAGCTGTTGAAGTAACTAACAGCATGACAAAGGTGGTTAGTGTCATTAGTGATACATAAGCAGAATCTGCAGGGATAAACAGGTAAGCAAAGCCACATTAGCTTTATTTACTGAAGAGGCTATACAGTGTCAGGGTTAGTTAATTATAGACACATATTTGGCCTGTTTGTTAGTAACTACCATAATTTTATTGCACTTCATATATTTCCAGTTATTCAGTTATTTGTTCCTGACATCCATTGTGGCAGTCACTGCTTTTGGTTTGTGGTTTGGTTGTTGTTGTGGTTTTTGGTTTGTTTTTTATTTTTTTATTCTTTTTTTAAATCTCCACACACTCTTTGTTCTTCAGGGTTGGAGTTGGCCAACTAATTGACATTTATTTCAGTTATCTTCTCCTAGGTGTCCTTTTAAGTACCTCATTTGGTCACACTCTAAACATACAAGAATTGCCCAAGGATTTGTAAGTTCTTTCTTAGAGAACCAGTATCTGTAGGAGGATAGCTCAGATTGTAGGCAGGTGCGTTGCCTGCTGAAATTTGTGTCTATTTACTGTGTGTAAACATATTTGTATGTACAGCTCTCTCTGTATTGTCTTTCAAGTAGTGTAGACCACCAATATTGTAAACTTGGGCCTGACTTGACTCCTATCAGCTTACTTGTTGCCTTTAGTATCTTTTGTTTGTATCTTTTATAGTCATGCTCCATGAAGTTCTTGAGACATTTCAGTTAGATTTTCAAATGTGATACTATCTTTTTTCTAAGCTTGATAGGCTTAGAAGAACCTACTTTTTTTTTTTGGTACAGTCTTCCTCACTCTGTCTTTAGTTACGTATGCTTTTACTTTTTTCCTGAATAATTTGATCAAGATTCCTGTTCTGGATAACCTTTTGTCTGTGAAAATATAGCAAAAGGTGGTAATTTACTCCTCTGGTGTTGTTTTCCTCTGTACTGGTTTAAGCTTGTATTTACTCGTGAATATGTCATATAAAGTATACATGAATTCTGAACAATGAAAAGGTAAAATACCTAAAAGTAAAAAGGACTTAAAAGATTTAAAGGTTGGCTTTCTTTGATTACATGACATCATTTTGCTTTCCAGTCTTTCCTTGAGTTTGAAAGTGACATGAGATGTGAATCTTCAAATTTGCTTTCCTTTTTGTAGTCTCATCATTCCTCTGTTGGAAGGCAGTTTCTTCTAAAGGAGCAGTTTCCAGAGTTAAATTACCTGTGTTCTGAACTTTCTAGAAAAAGATGTCTGTATAACCTTTCCAGAAGATAACTGAACTGGCATCTAGAAGAATCTCTAAGGGCTTTGCGAAACTCTGAATTTTAAAGTATTATTTCTCTTACTATACTGCCAACTGAAAATACTTGTTGCTTCAGATTCCACTGTCTTCCTCAAGTGCTAGTATATAATACCAATGAATGTTTGAAGGAGGAGAGGAGTATGTAAGAGTTGATATGTCTGTGTAGAAAAGGTGGGGAAGACTTCATGGGAAAGACAAACCTGTGCCCTGGTGTACATTGTGGTCATTGTGGCAGAAGTTGGTCAAGTAAGTTTTCCCATGGTAAAGCAGAGCCCTGGAGGGGGGATATCCTAGATGCTCTGAGTCTAAGCTTTGGAATTCAACATGCTGGAGAACTATAAATACAATCTCCTGTCAGTTGTGGTTTTTTTTCTTTTTTTTTGTTGTTTTCTTTTTTTTTAATGCTTTTCAGAACTGTTTTTGAGTTGGTAGCATGGAGGGAGTGGTGGAGAAAATAAGATTGTTTCCAGGAAGCCATGTGTAATTAGCTTTAGCAATTGCTCAGTACTTGTTCTGATTTTTAAATGGGTTCTTTCCTGTGTGTTTTGTTGATCTTGTGTCTTCCAGCAGCTAGACACTTTGAATCATTCAGCTTTTCACTACTGTTAAATGCAAATTAAACTTTGCACCAGAGGATAGTTCATAGTATTTTTACTGTTGTGGGAAGGTGAAGATGAGAGATGGACCTAGTGGCCTTCCTGCAAGGAAATAATTGACGGTCTGTTATGCTGGATCTTGGTACCTCTTGCCTCAGTTCACTGAGTGAGCAAGGGCAAGCACTCAGGCATCTATACTGCTGGAGACAGACAGGTTGGTGCTTGGTTTTCTTCTTTAGGGCTACATCAACAGTTTGTTAGCTGTCAGGATCTTGGGTTGGTTTGTTCCAGAGTCCTTTTCCAAAAGGCCTTGTTGCTGAGGCTGCACAGTTTGGGCAGCTTATGCTTTCACAGTTGTATCAAGTAATCAAGTAGCCTTTTTTTCACATAAAACCCTCATGCCACACTCCAGGGCATGCAATGTGTACAGTCTGGCTTAAAAGCACTTCTCTGGTGATAGCTGCCAGAGCCCTTGCATCACTTCAGATGCTTTGATATTGCACTTTGTGGGTTAAGGAAGAAACCTCACTTTTACTGTCTTGGGGCCACAGGAATACCATGGGGACCGCAGGGAGACCTGAGGCTAAGTGATGTATGATGTGGCCTGTAGGTTTTTGGGGAATACTCTCCTTGAGCCTTCTGGGCTGAACACAAGTTTAGTGAAGTACTGGTTCTCATCTGTTTTAGCCTTATATGCTAGACATGCCATTCATCTTTATAACTGACAGAAATATGATAGAGAATACTGAGTTTCAGGAAAAAATTGCACTCAAAGATGCTCTAAACACTGGGGCAGACATGGGCTTCAGCACCATTTTTTGCCTTGCCTCATTCATGGAGGCTGACTTGCTCTGTCACTGTCCTTTTGACGCATGTTTTAGCAGACAGGTGTAGTGGTTTCCCCTTCCTCCTGTAAACATGCAAGTGCTTGTGTGTGCTGTGCTTCACTGTCTGCCTCACTAATCCAGCTGTGAATAGACTCCACCAGCAGAAATATGGTCAACTGTTAAAAAGTTTCAGATGAGCTCGGTTTTAATTTCAAATTACAACTGTCAGATTAATGTTAAAATGTGTACAAGTGTTGTCAGTTCAAAACTGCATTTGCTAATGGAGACTCTGAATCCTTACAAAAATAAGTTCTCAAAGTACTAATACAGTACAGGTCTGGAAATAGGTGAGCTGTTAATAGAAGCTATCCAGGAAAGTATACTAAATATACTAAGGAATTGGGGTTTGTGATACGGCCTCAAAACCTGAAGAACAAAGAACAGGAGTGCATTGAAGAGCTGAACATTAAGAGAAGATTATTTGCTTTGAAAGTGCCTGTTTTTTCTGGTGCAGTGTTAAATGTAAATTAATAAAGAATGGTTATTACTTTCTCTTCGTATATTCATTGACGTTGGAACTCCAGCGCATACTGGATTTATCTTCCCTGGAAATTACTCACTTCAGCTAGACAACTTACTGTCTGTCAGTTAAAAGTACTTTTCTGTTCTTTGCCTGTCTTGTTAAACTCTGAATTTGGTAACAGTAGCATGTGCAGAACTTCCTGTGAGTTTTGGGATCTCAGCAGTTTTGATTTCTTGAGCTTTCAGATCACTTAAACTGCATATACTTTAAGGCAGCCTTAAATAGACTATTCCTGCTACTGTCAGTTGATGCCGTTTTGCTTAATTGATATAAATAAGGGTGTGAACACTCAAAAGTCCAATAGACCAGACAGTTAACCCCTACAGCACCATTTCACCAGTTCATTCTTACTTACCACTGCTCAACATACAGAGGATTTGATAATTAAAAAGGGCTTTGTTTTAGTACTAGCAAATTTGTCTGCATTTTGAGACCTAATATATAAAGGATTTTAAGTTATTTTAAAAAAAAAAAAACCCAAACCTATCTGCCACACATAAGAAGAAATACCAGGGCATACAGGCTTTTCCTTCCCTGCAGAACAGGGTGCTTCTGGAAATGAAGTAATTTGTAATAGAAAGTGGGAGTGGAAATGTAAAGGAGGGTAGGTATGTTACCAGCTGTTTCCCAGGATGAAAGATGTGTGAATTGGCCCTGTATGGGGGTGGGGGGGTTTGTGAGTGTGCATGTATAAACATCTTTTTAACCAACCGAAGGTGACTGATCCATTGCAAGACAAAGGTGTGCAGCTGATGGTACTAATCCCAGGAAAAAGAAATGGTTGAGATAGTAATGTGTTGCTACAGAGTGCCTACACCCCAAAGTCTGCAAAGATAACCCGTATAGCCTGCGGGGTGCCCCGTGCTACAGATTATCAACAGCAATGCCCACAATTTAACAAAATTTTGTCTCTGACAAAGATACTGGGTGAACAGCCCTGTGGAGGCCTGGACTGTTAAATGAATTGGTTTTGATTTGGGGATTAAGCCGTGCTTTCCTGTTGCCATTACCAAAGCAATGGCTCCCTCTTCTCCTTTGTTTGAAGCTAAGCAAGCAAAAGTCACCTGGCAACTCTACCTGGTCCATTTACTCTGTGATTTACTCTGACAAAGGACCTAATTGAGGGAAGTTCTGCTGAAAACTTTTATTAATGAGGTTGTCAACACAAGGCTCTAGAGCAAGGCAGGAAATGGCTCGCTTGAGGCACTCAAGTCCCTGTCTGGGGCCATGTCCCTATTGGGGATGGATATGCTTTATTTGGCTTTCCAGCCCTCTGCCCAACACTAGTTGGAGAACATGCCGGAAAAGGAGCTCTGTCTCTGAGTTTCAAGGGCCCCATCAGTCTTGTTTCCTTGAGCTATGTTTTCATATAACTTCCAGAATGTTTTCAGGGTCACCTGAAGCAGCATGCTTTCACTGAAGTGTCATTCTAACTTTGACTGGACAGTTAAACAAAAAGTTCAGAATGTCTTATTTAATGTATATGATGTGTATATAGTGTATACTTTGTGAAGAGTCGTAGGGCCCATTATATCTTAACAGATTAAAAGGAATAAAATCTAGGGTAAGGAAAAAATTGTTAAAGCCAATCTTTGCAAATTGTTGGGCATCTTCTCAGCTAACATATTCTAATGGCATCATTGCTTGTGAGCAAGTATTATGTGCTGTGTACAGCTATCATTTTTTTTTCTTGCTCCCTCTTTTATCGTGTTCAACTTGAAAGGTCTTTAAAACACTACAAAAATGAAAGCTGAAATCGCTGTTTTTACAGTGGAAGACTCTTATAGAAAAGCTTTAACCTCCTTTATACATACATCCATTCATTTTTAGCTTCTGTTTTGTGTCTGAATCCTTGTTTTAGAGAATGTGTAATCCTACTGGTGTTCACAACAGTGCGAGATCTATTCAGTTGAAGCTGTTTTGTATGTCACTGAGATGATGATGAACATGTTAACACCATGAAGGGAGGCATGTTTTTACTCTTCTGTGTTAGTCTGTTGCTAACCACTCGACAACCTAGTCAATATATTTTAAAGGAGCAGGATGAACATTCCTCAGCTCTTTGTTTCAAGCTGAAGTGTACCAGTTTATTCAGGGAGTTACCCAGAGTGCAAATATGGGCTGAAGAACATGAAGCAGTTGCTAGGAATCAGCAACAGTTTAGAATTGTAATAGCTTTCATTGGTTTATTTTCCCTATTTTGTAAAAAGAGAACAGGTATAATGGTATAGTGAAAAACTGTGGTTGCTTAATTCCTTAAGGTCCCTCTCTAACGAAGATGAAGAGAATTTTTTTTAAGTGTGTGCTTTGTTGATATAATGCCATGTCAATAATTCTTTTTATATTTGGGAATTTCCCAGTGTAAGCAAGTTCTCATTTCCTCCATCATTGAGTAGTTTGATAGGTGATGCTTTTCTTGGCAAACTATTTTTCAAATCCTTGAACTATATTCTGTAGTGATTCAAAGTCTGTCAGCAGGTAAAAGCTTTGGTGGGTGAAGGGGAGTTTGTAGGCACCTGTCTCCCTATACAATTTTATTCTTTGGGTATGGTGTGGGGGCAATAATTTTCCAAATAATTTTCAGCTATGTGGGATTGCAGTGTTTCTTACTCAATACAAGTAACTAAGATAGAATACACAGATTGGCTTAGAATGTGTTGATCTCCCTGCTTCTGGCTCTTTTTAAACAGGGGATACTCATCCAAAACCTTTCTCAGTTTCAAAGTTACTTTCTGATTTGTGCAGTTGATATTTCTTGACATCTGTTGTTTAGGTGGCAAGATGCAGTACTAGAATTATGTGTAGCTGAGACTCCAAGCACGAAAAGTTTTATTACTACCCTAGAAGATAGGTATGCAGGTGCAACAGGAAGTGGGGGTTTTGTCTCCTAACGGAGAGATGCTTTTTTGATACGTACATGTGAGCACACACCAAAGGTGTCGCAGGTGGTTTGTTTTGGAAGCAGGAATTCAGTTTTTCAGTAAGGCAAGAGGCAGGAGGGAAGACTTCTGAAGAAAACTTTTTTTTTTGCCCACTGCTTTTTTCCCCTCATTTTGCTTTGTAATCTTTACTATATTTTCTTAAATAAAAATGGAAACTGTAGTATCATGGTTCTTAAAAACCTTATTCGGATATTTAAAGAGCTGCTGCTAAGCCACATTCACATGGGTACTGCCAGGCAGACAAATGTAAAGTAACGAAAGGCAGCATAGCCTTTTGCTCCCTGCTGATTGAAGCCAATAAGCCTTTTGTGGTTCAGCCTTGGCCTAATGCTACTAGACTGGCCACTTTTTTGAATGTACACTTCTGCTGTTCACTGCGTCTTTAAATCTTTACAGGCATTTTAGGTTATTTTGAGTGTTAATTTCCAACTGGGTGACTTTTAACCAAGGTATAACCAGCCTAGAGCTGTATTACCTTCTTTAAGGATTTTGAGTTTCAGGCAAGATTTTTCACCATAAATTAACTGTCTGAGACTATTGGATCCAACACTCAGCACCTGAATTTTCATCCCGCTACAATGCTTGAGACTGGTGCCTGCTTTTCATCTCTACCCTCAGGTGTCAGGACCTTGCAGTTCTGGTGGAGGTAACAGTTTGAGTTCTGCAGTGGTACTGTCTCTATACTGTAATGCTGTCATATCACTTACAGTAAGTCTGAAGTTTTGGGGTTGTACTTCTCAGAGCAATGATCTTCTCTGCCTCCCATCCAAAAAAATAAACCTTATGACAGCATAAAAATCTTATGACAGCTATGTGATTCTGTTAGGAAAGGAATTTAAAAGAGCTCAAGTCATGGGACAGTCTGTTGTTTATTTGTGTTAATGGCAACTCCTGGAATACAAGAATAAACTGATAAAAAGGTTTTCTAACACTGCAGATATTTCTGACACCATGCCAGATATCAAGAGAGCTTGAAAGTTCAGAGTTGTGTCTAAGGAGCTGTAAATACTCATGTCTATCTGTAGTGCCTCAGCTCTGAGGGCCTGGAGTAGGACTGTGGACGTCACTAGAACCATCCCTTTTCGCTGTGAATGGTTGCATCCAAAACCTGCTGGAAGGACCAGTGCTTCAATCTAATGAGCTCTGTTCTTTTGTCTTTCTTTAGTAAAATGAAGAAAAAAAAAAAGCCCAAACAAGCAAACCGAAGGTATCTCCTCAGGTCTTAAAATAATGCTGTTTGTTCCTATGATTATGCCTGGCTATTTTATTTTCCTTTCATGTTAGGTACAGTACAAAGCAAACCTTTGCTGACATGAAAATCGCATAAACAAAATCCTGGTACGTCTTTCTCCAGAGCAGTCCTGTGCAGTAGCCATTCTCTCTGCTCTGAGTGCTGAAAGACTGGAAGAAGTGCACAATTTGAGTCCCTTTAGTTCAGACAGATGTGTTTGAAACCTCCAAAGCCCCATAGAGATGGGAGGGAGACTGGGCCTTTTTATTATTACTTTTTAAGGGTCCTACTTGTGTTTTATTAGTACTGTTGGGAAGATGTACCTTAAGCTGTAAGATGATATGGTTGCTATGCAAAGTATGAAGTGGCCCATGCATCGAAAATACTGAACTGTTACAGTCAGCAGCAAGTGGGGTGCAGTATCCTAAAAGATGCAGGTGAAGTGTTTGCTGAAGTTCGGAAGAGCTTCCTCCTTTACTTTGGTTTTGTCAGGAGTGCGGTAAAATGAATTTGCTGATTCTCCTGAAACACTTTTTTATATAGCTTGTATGAAAGAAAGGTGCCTTGGAAATGTCATGAATTCTTTTAATTACCTGTCAAACCCAGTCTCTTAAGTCTCTTTTTTAACTACCAGTCTATGTGGTTGTTGGTTAAAAAAAAAAAAGGCAGAAAAAATCATCTTTGTTTACTTCTTGACTACTCTCTGTTCATCCTTTCATCAGGGTAAAATACTGTGGGTTTTGTGCAGGAGTAATTTCCTAGTACGGGGATATTTTAATGCATATTTTAAGGCTTTTCTGTGGTTTTTCTTAATGCCCATCGGGAGCACAGATGTTTTGCAGTTCCTAATCAAAAACAGTTGTCGGGAGGACACCTAGTGGACAGTCGCTGGATAGGTGTGGGAAGGGTCACTTCGTGACAATCTGCAGGTACTGGGGAAGGGGAAACAAAACACGGTGTTCCTGTGGGCGTCTTGCTGCCAACAGTTACATATGGCTGGAAAAAGAAACATGCATTCGGAATTTAATATAGCGAATTTAAATCTTTCTTTACTCATTCTGAGTTTTAATAATAAAATAATATCTCTTTATTTTGTAGTTTTGCCAATTTGAGAATTCACCCTCATGGATTAGTGTTGGTGGATCTGCAGAGCTACAGTGATTATACAAAAGGAAAAGAGGAAGTTGATCAGGTATGAGTGATGCTTATCTTACTAGATTTCTCAAACTGCATGAGGAGCCCCTTGTCTTCAGGTTTGTCAAAGTATGTTTTGGTAAAAGATTTTTAAATATCAGGGTTAGTTCAAACCTGAGTGCTTACAGATGAGTATAGAATCGTAGTTTTGGTTGTGAGGGACCTTCAGAAGTCATCTCGTTCAACCCCTCTGCAGTGAGCAGGGACATCTTTAACTAGATCAGATTGCCCAGAACCACATCCAGCC
>JBCJKH010043593.1:0-10544 GCA_039877255.1 Loriculus beryllinus
ATTCCCTATCCTTCTTGAACTGAGGGGCCCAGAACTGGACATAATATTCCAGATGTGGCCTCACCAAGGCAGAGTAGAGGGGGAGGAGAACCTCTCTTGACCTACTAACTACAACCTTTCTAATGCACCTTAGGATACCATTGGCCTTCTTGGCTACAAGGGCACATTGCTGGCTCATGGTCATCCTCCTATCCACCAGGACCCCCTTACTCAATGTACACCAGGGCAGCTGAGCAGAGTCTCTCCAGTTCCCTCATCTTGAACAGCCCTCACACCTCTTAGAAAGGACCGTTCCTTAGGGACATTAATGGACATGCAACCCTGTTACACATTGTTGTGCCAGCACACTGCAAGCATCACACTGTGCCCACAGAACAGAGTTAATGATGCTCTTCCAGACCACAGGACTCCATGGACATAGCACATTTATCCACAAGCACGTTGCAGGGCAATGCTCCACGGTGCCTTCCCCCCATACCGACCAGTCTCCACACAGCAACCCCTTTCTTCTTCAGTTCAAAGTGCTCTGGCACTTCATCTGGAAAATTCTTTAAATCTACATTACCTCTGCCTTATTTAATCTTTTCGGGAGCGCTGACATCCAGTGCATGAAAAAGAGATTTTAGGCTGAAAGAAAAGCTGCCCCGATCGCTTCTTGAGGCTAAGTTACAAACTGAATTGGAAACTGAAAGGTGAAAAGAATATGTTACCTTTTAAGTGTCACATTCTCCTCTGCAAAAATGCCTTTTAACTGAGCTGTTACAGAAGGAGTAGAAATAGTATCAAACCACAGCATTAGATTTTGCATTGTGCTTTGAATGCTCCTAAGCAGGTGCCTTTGGTGTCTGGCTTTGTTCTTGCACAAATGGGGGCCACCAGGCACATACTTGGAATTTGGGAATCCCTCAGACTGAGGAAGCTCTATGTCTCTGTGCGGAAGCACTGAACTGCAAGTGCCCAGTGCTTACCAACACCTCACAGCACAAACCAGATTCACCCTCAGCAGCAGCAGCAGCATTACAACAGCCCTGGGCACACTGCACATATCAGAAAGAGAAGCAAAAAGGAACTTGTAGGCAGCACCAATGCAGCTGAACATCATAATTCTCTATTATACAAGTAAATTGCAAACCACAATGGCCTTTGGAGCTTACCTGGTTTTAGCTTGAGGTGTTGCAGTTGGATCTGAGTTGAAGGATGTACAGAAACTTATTGTACAAACATTTTCTCCATGCTGCAGGACCCATAGTGGACAAAGCACTCACATGATCCTGGCTGGATCCCCATCAGCAGAACTATTTTAGGACACAATCAGCAGGACATGGCCTTAGGATATCATGCCTCCAGGAGGCACAGCTGCCTCCAGCTAATTACTGACCAAAACCACAGCCCCAGAGTACCCTCCTGCATCAAAATATCTATTTACTTATAGTGGAAAAATATCAGCTGCCCCTCTGCCATTCCCAACCAAACTGTTCATCCACTTGTCCTGGTGGATGGAGGATTTATAGGTGCCAGTGACAAGAGAGATGGGCAAAAGTGCTGCAACAGGACAGGGAGATGCAGGGACTTGCAGCGCAGGTCAAAAGCAGATGGAGGGAGAGGAAAGGTTGGCTGGAAGCACCTCTCCAGGGCAGTTTCGTCCTTGTGTATCTCTCAAATGCCATCATCTTCAACCTCTGCACCTATGTAATGGCTGTCTCCTGGAACCCTTACATAGGCCACCCTCTCCTGACAAACTTTTACATCTGTCCCCATTCCCTTTTTTTCCCCCAGGACACTGACCTGGGCTGAGAACCATCATTTTTGACAGAACCTAACTTCAGTAGGAGTTTTACCCAGTTAAGAAGAAGAAAGCCATAGTTTCCCTATAGAAATGATAGCCACTGTTGTCTGTGAGCAAATAGACTGTAGGACACTTATAAGAGCAGTATAACAGAAAAAAATGCTCTTCATATATCAGACAGGCTGAGAAATGCTTATTAAAATGTCTCCTGTCATGATCAAATGGCAAATATAAAGAAATATTTTCTTATTGTTAAGGAGCATTCATAGCAGCCTTGGCCAGAAACCCTTTGATATTGTACAGTATCCAGTGATGTGACTGCTCTTTACAAAAACAGGCACAATCCTTTGTTGTGGGAGATCTTAGTTCGGTCCTTCCCTCTGACAGTGACTTGATTTAAGAGGTACCACTGTGGTTCAATTCAGTTGCTTATGCATGGACGTCTGATGCCATTGGACATGGCCTTCAATGTCCCTCCAGCATCCATAAGGACACAGGTGGCCCAACCCCTTCTGTCTGATGGTGTTTGAGATACTCCCAATCTTATCCAGAGGCGATGGATAACCAGATCGATGCAGTCAGACTAAACTCTTAATCCCCTGTGCATTAAGTTGCAGTCTACAAAACTTGAAACACCTTTTCCTCCTTGTTTTATAAAACTCCCTGCAAGATCTGCAGATGGGATCTACAGCAGGGCTCTCTTAAGCGGGTACCATTCTGTCCTTCTGTAATACACATACCAAAAGCATCTTAAAGGATAGCTCTTTCCTGTTGTGCTGATTAAAGGTTTATTAGTCTCTCTTGGGAGGCTGGTGCACTCCCCATGTGCATGCCTCCTCTGCACGCTGTGAGCCCACTGAGAACCAAAACAAAATACAAACAATCAGGAGCAAATTGCTTTTTATTTATGCAACAAAGCTAATAGGCATGGAGCACAGAGGCAGAGGAAGGCCAGCAGCTGAAGACCTCACAGTAAGCGTCGGGTGAAGCCTGGCCTGCCCTCAGCTCCTTGAGGCTTCATCCCATCCAGCAGTCCCAGGTAAAGTGTCTGAATTCAGCTAACAGAAGGAAAAAGGGAGAAACACAGCTTATGTTTACAACCAGAGTGCTGTGGCTTGCACTGTATTAGCTTATGAGTTACAACAAGTGATGGATGCATGGGTGAAAACTCAGGAGCAAATACCTCTCCTGAGCAGATCCAGAACGGCCAGGAGCTAGAAATGCGTCTGGTACCAAACCAGCATGGCTTGGCTGTAGCTGGCAGCAGGGGCATAAGTGAGGGCTGCATGTGAGCAGCTCCATCAGAGCAGCCTCAGGACAAGCTCTGGTGCAGACAGCTCTGACTCATTGGTCCTTCCAGCCTCATCCTGGAGTACAAGTGGAGAGCAAGTCTGCACCAGCCCCAGAATGATTCCCCCACAGCAGCTGTGTGGGGATGTAAGCAAGGGGAGCTGGAACTATTGCTGCTTACCATGCTTTCCATCCCACCTCTTGTGCAGGGAGGACAAGCATGGGAAGTCCTGTTTACTTCTGGACAGGGTGGTGGCAGATCAAGACCAAGAGATTGGAAGCACAAAAGATGGAGGCAAAGTGAGGAGGTGAACATTGATCCCTTGGAGCATTTTGCCCCCCTGGCAGGAGACATTCCTTCTCCTCTATAGGAAAGCACCCCAACCAAATACCTATTTCTCCAGTGTTTACGCACACCTGAGTTTGCCATCGCCTCTCATCACCACCAGTGCCTATCTCTCCAAGGGCACTCCAAATGTGCAGTTCATACCTGGAGCCCTGGGGATGGGCTTGGTTCTGAAGCCAGGCAGACAGGTGAGCGCTGCTGGTACAGCAGCTCCGCAGGGGAACGACTTCCTGATTTATCTCCGGCCAAATCCTCCCTGATGTAAATCATAGAAGCTGTCTTGGCAGGGAGCCCCATCCCCTTACATAAGCTGAAATATTGCCCTTTGAGATTTATCCATTACTGCCAGACCGCTGAGCTGTTTGTCTCCAGCAAGGGCCCCAGAAGAGAAGAGGATGGTTGTGTTCGTACCACTTCTGTCTGTGCTAGGTAAATATTATTGCGTATTCTCCCCTGCGTCAGAGGGCTCAGCACTGCTTGGACAGAGATAGCTCTGGTCTGTTGTGCTGAGACACTGGCTCAAATACTAGGGATTTAATTTGACCCTGCAAACATCTTTCCCAGCTAAATGTTAGATCTTGGGCAGCAGGGGGGTAAAAAATCTTTTGGGAGGTTGAAATTTATATACACACACAGAGAGAAAGATTCCTTAAGAAAAATTGAAAGCAGCAAATCACTGCGCATCTGGGAAAAGGGTTTTAGTGAATTGTAATCCCATACCCCTTCATGCTTCCTCTCTGCTTTCCCACCCACAGAGATACACATACACACACCAACACCTTTGAAACCCTCTAGTGCCAAGCAGATGCTCAGCCCATGCTCTGCCCTGCACAACCAGCATCTCTCAGTCATTTGTGTCCCTGTTTGCTGGAGGGATCTGCCCCCCATCCCCATGCTCCCACAGTGATTAAATTGCACTGTTGATCCAGTTGTGTTTGGGGAGCTATGTGTTTAAATGTTGGTGAGATGACAAGCCTGGCAGAGGAAGGCAGCTATTCCCTCTGCAGAGCTCTGATAAGGCCAAGGGTCTGGTTAATAGACCAGGAGGGGCTGAAGAGGTCTGCTGAGTTTTGAAGTGCTCATTACATAGCTGCAAGATTGCAGAAGAGAGCAGAACTGGTGCCCAAGCAGTGTAAACCCAGAGATGGAGACAGGTAACCTGAAATTACCAGCTGAGACATCTCTTTCCTCATCTGATTTCACTTGAACTGCTGCTTGAACTTAACAGCTTAAAGTGTTCCCTTGCACTGAAGTTTAACAAGTGCCCTGTGGTTGTTACTATTCCTGAATCCACTCTGAGGCACTGGCATGACAGGAACTGTTGTAGAGAGGCTTTCCGGTGGGGTCTTATGGCAGAGCTGGGTCAAGTCTTCCTAACTCAGTGACAATTCACATCCCCAAGTAGCAGCATCCACAGAGAGCTATTGTCCTAGTGGGGACATCTCTTTCTGTCCTTGACCTTCCAACCTCTTCTGGAAAGATCCATTTCAGCTCATCCTGCCCGACCCAATGCATTGAGCTTGGCTCCACTGCTGTTCCTTCAATGCTGAGGCAAATGCTGCCTCTCCAAGGGGAACCCAGCTCGGATGTGCTTTTCTCTGCCTGCAAGGGTGGTGGGGGAGCAAGTCACTGTCTGTTACAGCATGAATCCCTATCCCATTCCCAGCGCTTCCTCCATATGACACCTCTCATTTCAGTCCTCTTTGTCACCTGGCTTGAAGGAAGAGCCTCACCTGAACCCAAAACCAAAGCAAAACTGGGGTTCAAACATGAGATCCTGCTCTAGGTAACCCCCAATTTACAATAAGGCAGCCCCCCATCCTCTTCAGCATGTTTCTCAAGGGCTGGGGACCATTGTTAGAGAACAATGCAGCATTTTTATAAAAGAGGAGAGCACAGTTAATAAGTTCACTGAGAAAAACACAGCCTTTTAATATCTCTCTTTGTGACTCATAGTGTGAGAGCCAGCTGTTACTACTGGAGTGAAATTCCTTGCTGATTAGTCTTTTTAAAGGACTTCCCAGATAATTAAATAATGATTTCTCTCCCCATTCATTCTAAGTGACAGGAGAGCCTGGCAAACCCACTAAGCATGGAAGGGCAGCATGTTTTCCCAAGCCTTATAGGAGCTTAGCTATTCTGTGGCTAATCCGGTACTCAAACGCAGCCGCAGATCCCTGCACCAAGGGACAGGCTGTCCCGCTCTATGATGCTCCAGGGATGACTTGGGTTTTGCTGCCTGAAACACACAAACAAGGCTTTAGGCCAGGGTCTTCAAGTATGACAGAAAGGATGGCCTTACCTGGGTGGACAAATAAAGGCTTTTTACCTGAGCTTCCAAAGAAACTAAGCTTGTCCGGAGGTTTGCATGAGCTGAGCAACACTGATTAATGACTTTCTGTCCTTCCTTGGCTGTGTTCAGGGCCACAGCTAGAAAGAACAAGTGATATAGGGGCCATTTGAGGGTATTTCTGGGGTAACCTGGTCTTCAGCACATCTGATATTTCCACCACGTTTCCAAGTCATGGCGTGATTCACAGTGATTTGCTCAGGCAAGCATTTCAACCATGTTATCTTGTGGCCTCTCTGGGTATATCTCCATGGTCTGATGGACTTATTCTCTATTATTTCCACCAAAGCATAAAAGGTGAAGGACAACCTGTGTATTCACTAGGTGTAACACTGTGGTATAGCAAATCAATGCAGGATTCAGGAGCAGAGTAACTGCTTACCCACTTAGTTTCACTTGTTTGTCTTTTAGATAGGCTTCTTACCTCATACCTTACTAAATCAGCAGGAAATTTCAGGACTCAATAACCTCTGAAAAAAAAATGAGGTCAGAAATTTGTTATTTTCACCACCAACATTAAAAAAGGATTCACACATATTTTACCAAAGAACAAGACTGGTTTGTAGCTTCATTTATAGTGAAACATTTTTCCAGGGAGCAGATGCTTTTATTTAATTGAAAACCAACCAGAAATATCATCTGAGACAGAAAAACATTGACCAGCCATATAAATATGTGAAAATGAGCTTGTGAGGTTTGCCCATTCCTAATTGAGAATCTGTTTCCATGGTTAATTGCGAATCTGTTTAGGGGCAAGGCAGGGGTAGGGTAGATAGAAGGGAGAAAAATATTTAAGAAGCAAGTGCTTTACCAGCAACATACTGTAATGAGAGTCTAGCAAAGAAAACATGGATTCATTTCATTTTTTAACTAAGAGCCATCTGGCCATCTTGGCAAGAAGAAAGGATGCACCATTAGCAAGAGAGTCTTTCTGAAGAAGTTATTCCAACTTAAGTGTAACCCACAAGGCATGTTCGGGCACTTGGAAATGCTTGGGTTTGTAATGTCTCCCCAATAGCAGCACTGTTTAATCATTGCACCGACAGGTAAACTGAAGTAGAAGGTGGTTAGGTGGCACTGCTGTAGGAGAAAATCAGTCAGTGGTAGAGGCAGAAGTGTTTCTCCTCTCTTTGCCCAGATGCTGAAGGAAGCATCCCCAACATAGTGCAACCTGGAGATGGAGAGGACTTTCTGGTAGCAGATTTTGGACGAACTGCTCCCAAACCTGCAGCGTGAAAGCAATGGGCACTGCAAAACTTTCCATGAAAGCCTGGCCGGGGGAGGATTCTCCTATAGAAAACTTGCATTTAAATAGCATTGACCACTTAGCCTGACAAAAGGCAGGAAATTCAAAGCAAAGGGTGACACTCTGTCTTCAACTTACATTTTTATGCCTTTTATTCCTTTCTTCCCCACAGTGCAAATCAAGGACAGAGGGTCAAATTTATCCCTTTGGGAACTCCCTGCATTCAGTGCTGTTCCACCAGAAATGTTTGGTGGTTCAAATCATCAGACTAAACAACTTTTCCTGGGAATAGGAAGTCTAGGTACGATGCTCTGATTCCCAGTGCAGAGGGCTTCCATAGCCACCCTTGTCACTGGGGGTGCAGTGTTGCCCAGAAGCATGGATCCCAAACCCTTGCCCCAGGAGAAAAGGTTAGTGAGAGGAGACAGGAAGAAATGGGGATGCTTTGTAAAGCGATAATGTTCCCTTTGATCTGAGAGGAGTGAAGGAAGGCAGAACCTTTTTCAGATAAACCATGGAAAGAGAGCACAAAGGCTGAGCTTCTGCAGAGGCTGGAAGAAAGAGGGATGGCTTGCTAAAATATAAAAGCTTCAAAACCCCAAAGCCGGCCTTCTTGGGCAGGAGATATCTTCTCTACTGTCATCTTTAATTCAGCAAGGTAAGTTTTTTACATATGTTCAAAACATTGCAAGAAAATGCTAAAAAAAAAACCCAAACAGGAAAACTAACCTGAATTCAAGGACTCTCAAACATTGGGAAGAAGTTCAAACTTAAGGTCAAACTGCTACCACCCCCTAATTCCTTTTTATTAGCTGTGTCCTTATAAAAAACAAAACCAAACCTTTTAAGCATCACTACATCATTTGCCACATGAAAGGTCCCTGTTGATCTGCCTGTGTGGTTTTAAGACCTCTCAGAGTGGGGGCACAATGAAGGACTCTTCTGCCCATCTCACCAGTGTGTTTTAAGATGCTTTTACCCTCAGCTCCCTGTCCCTGCAGCACAGCCCTGACTCGTGTGAGCTGAAGGAGAGGGAAAGTGTGAGCACTCATTAGCCTGCTCCTGTGTAAAGGCAGCCTCAGACCACCTTCTCTGATGGATCAGGAGGGAAACGAACCTTGCTGGCAGGTTTGTTGGGTGGGAGAACCAGCAGTAGATGCAGTAACCAACATCTGGCAATAAAGCTGGCTTTTAAGCTCTCTGCTGTTTGCAGATGTCCCGTGCCCTTAGAGTCCTTTGTGGCAGGCTTAAAAATGAGGTGAGGTGAGCCATTGCTTTACTTGAAATAAAAGGCTTGAAATGGGACAACTGGTTTCCCTCCATGGCCTTAAACACACACAGGAGCCTCCTTCTTCAGGGAGCTGTGCCAGGAATCACAGGGCAGATGCTGTGGTGTACAAGAGGGGTAAAAGCAGGGGTCATAAGATTAAATACATGCAGCACATTAGGGGCAAATTAGGGACTTTGAGAGAGAGAGAGGCCGGGATTGCAATGCTTCTTCATTCCCCACACTAATAAGGAAAACAAATAACTGCAAACTGTCCCAGCTTATGATCAGCCAGCACCCTGAATAACACTACAGAAGGATGGATTTAGCAATAGTAGTTTCGCTGTCATAAGTGCTACGCAAGCTGAGGGTGTAGCACAGCCCTCTGGGCACAGGCTTGGCTCCTGCTCTGAAAGAACCACCATCAGTTAACCGAAGGGGCTTTCAACCCTCCAAAGGATGCATTGCTTTTGTGAAGAGACCCTCCGGGTGAATAATTATCCTAGGTTGAATCTCACCCTTCCCCATCCTGATGGTCCCTTTTTAACTGCACCGGGCAGGCAGCAGCAGTGCCACAATGAAGTTGTTCATGGTTTCAGGGGGAGCTGCACGTCCAGATAACTCCCCTTCTGTTCACCCACCAAACACAGCCCTGGCATTGTGGCTGACACTAAAAGACTGATTTTTGGTGTCTTACGACTGCTTGCAGCAATCTCAGCTGGTAACGTATTGATAAAGTAGTGAAACCGCAGATGCAAAGAACAGTTTCTGCTTCTGCCCAGGAATCTGGGGTGGGTTGAGCTTTGGTTTTGTCTTTTATTAACTACTAGGGGAAAGAAGATAACCAGATCTTTTCTGCCACTCTTAATTAGCAAAGGGGAAAAGCAGTGCAAGGAATCATTAGCTGAGGCAAGTTTATCTTAATATGAGACTGCAGTCAGCCACCCCAGGCATTCCTAACACATCTGATAGTGCTGGGGCGTTCAAAGTCAGCTACAAAAGAGAGGAACTCCTCTACATCCAAACGTTACTGCCCTCCTTATATTCCCTCCTTATATTGCACTATAAAACCGGGGTGTCAAAAAGGCTAGAGATTTTACACTTAGTGTCAGTGTTTTACAGTCATTAGACTAATTATGTTGGTGTTTTTACCACCTTTATTCTACTAATTGGCCTAAAAGCCAAACAGGGACATCATTACTTTACACAAACAAGCAATTATTGGGCTATAAACACACCCTGGTTTGTGTTCCCTGGGTGAGGAGGGAGCTCCTAATGCTCTCTCTGTGGTGTCTGCCACAATAACAGGCATTACAGATGCACTTGACTTTAGCTCTGCTTACAAAGAGGCCTCAAAGCTGCTGATACACGAGAGAAACTGGATATTTGTTACCTCTCTACAAATAGATTAAGGAAAATGGCACAGCTCCAGGTTCAGCCCATGCATCGCTCTTTCGGTGCCAGGGTAGCTTGGCTTCAGTTTTGGTTGGGATTTGTCTTATATTTGCTTTCCTAGAAAGGGACTGCCTGCTGAATGTGGCCAGAAGAGTTTGTTTATGAGACACCCTGAGAAAAGTTTTATTTCCAAGAAATTGGGTCTCCTTGCATGTTACTGGGTGAAACATTAGCTACAGCTTTCCAAGACTTGTCATTGCCTAGAGACCTGCAAAATACATCTGCTTTGTCCAAAAGGGCAGCATCTTCCCAGGTTACACTCCCTGGCTGCTCCTCACCAGCTATTGCTCTCCCAGCTGGGCTGTTTCAGTAAATGCTTCCAAAAAAGCAGTGGCTGCTCTCCATTCCTCCTTGCATTCCTGGGAAGGCCATATCTGCTGGCTACAGTATTTTGCTCTAGGGCTTGATGCGTTACATGCATGTAAGTACTGCTTGTGTTTGAAATTCAACTTACTGGAGAGCAAATGTTTAGAAGAGCTGGGTTATGTGTCAACTGGTGGCAGGACTGGGGTCTTCATCACTCACAGCAAAGCTTTTGGTACTTAAACTCCTCAGAAACCCTATCACATCTACTTCCAGCAACCGTATGTACAAGGGATGCTTTGGAAAGGTATGAAAAAAACAAATGTAAATTCACCCTGAGTATTACCACACTGGCAATATCAATGGTCTAATATCAATATCATGGTCTAATATCTACCCACATAGCTCTCGCTCCTCCGGTTTCCTCTACAAGTCCATTTGAATCCATTTTGGCTTGGCTGAGCAGCAGTCTTGAGCACGAACGTTTGAACTCTGTGCCCA
>JBCJKH010043593.1:10644-24060 GCA_039877255.1 Loriculus beryllinus
TACCTCATTTTATTTAACCACCAGGGAGATAGCTCCCCTTCAGATGAGGTTATAAACTCGAGTTCTTCTTTGAGTAGACCAAACGCTGACCATTCATTGTCTTAAAGAGGCCACAGTGATTTTCTGTAAGCACTGGGATATCAGGAAAAGATTAGGGCAGTTTGGAAACCAAAGTTTTATCTCAGGCAAAGCGAGGAATGACCTTGCACCTCCCAAAATTCCCTTCCCAGTTTTCCCAGGGTGTATTAGTCCTCAAATGAATACTAAGTTGAAATGCAATATTGTTTTGAACCCTTAAATAATAGATGTGCCTCCTACGAAGGAGATCTGCCTTTAAATGTTGGTTAAAACACTTTGTGCGATTAGTCTGAGTTCTGATGCTGAAAACATCTGTGTTTTGCCTAAATAAAGCGCTGGGGACTGAGGCTTTTTTTGCATTGCTGAAGGGCTTTGAAATCTTTGTGTCCTTACAAGTGTCACTGTTTTTTTAAATGCTTTCCCTGAAGACTTCATCAAGAACCCTCACTTCAAAACTGATGATACAGCAAGGTCCATTAGAGGTAAATTAAGTATGAAATAAAAGTCAAATGCTCAGTGTTTTGTAAATGTTTTCTGCAGCCTGACTCTGTCTGCTGCATTTACCCAACACATCAGATCTTTGCCTCTACAGTTTCTTAAACAAGCCAAGTTTTTGTTTTGTTTGTGCTCCATAAATCCATTTAAACCGAGCTAGAATGGTTATTTTTAAGCTCTCTCTCAAACGTTTCTAAGGGTCTTTTGTAATATCCAACAGAGCTGGCTCCTCTCCTTTGGAAATAAGAAACTGCAGCTTCAGTGAGAAATACTATCTGAACAATGTCGTCCTTAAACAGCTCCCGAAAGCGCTGCATTTCCAACTCAAAAGGGAATTTGCATGTGTTTCAGCATCAAAGGTTGATATGACCCTATCACCTAGGGACTGTCACGTTATCTAAGTACCCGCATATCAGGAGCACGATAACATTGTGTGGTTCACAGCTGCTGCAGAAACGACATATTTTCTGAATTAACCTAGGCTCGGATTTATATAAACTATCCCTGATAACATCTGCCCAGGGCTCTCCTTTGAAAATGTGCAGAGATCCTGCCCAAGCGGGTGCGCTCCTGCAGCTGGGAGCAGAACAAAAACCAAATCAAAACACCTCACCCCCCTGGAAAAGCCGCGCTTGGTTTCGTGATGCTCACCCCAAGAAGGTAGAACAATGAAGATGTCAAGCGGCTCCTTGGGAGCGAGCCGCTGTGTCTTGTCATGCTTGGACATGAACGGGATAAAAAATGTCTTTATTACCCAGAATGGTAACCTTGAAGTGCACTGGCTGCTTGATCCTATAACTTTCCCATTAGAAGAGAGCGCCCGCAATCCTAATGAGGCACAATAAGTAGATTATGAGACTCCTTTTGTTTTGCTAAGCAGCAGCTTTTTCTGGAAGGAGTCTCACAAAGGTGTGCGGGGCCCTGGTGCGTGGGGCCAGGGGACTGATACGGTGATTTGTTCGGTAGGGCTGAGGAGAAGAATTGGAGAAGACAGCACTAATGTGCGCTAGAGCCACGGGGGGCGGGTGCCAGGGCTGCCTAAATTAGACTCATCAGTATAGAGGCTCTGCCCATTGTATCGGGGCTATAAAGCTGTCAGAGAGGAGCCCGTTTGAATGTTCCCTCAGTCCTGCCCTGGCGCTTCCTCGCTCTCAGCGGAGAGCTAAGCCCTGGGATCTTTTGTTTGCATGAGAAACCACTGGCATCTTACATTTAATCAGGACTTTTAAGGCTCTGCTGAGAAAAATAACTTTGTCTCAAAAATACGGAGAGGTTTGTTATTAGGGTATCTTTTAACTGCACGAAATCAGCCAGTGAGTTTGTGTGCTCCTCCGAGAAGTTATTTTTACAGAGAGTTCAGTGGTCATTTAAGATGCAAAGGAGAACACAGCTTTTTGCCAGGCTGCAATCTTTCCATCTTGCATATTCATATCGATGTCTGGAGGAGGAGACAGCTCCAGGGGAAAAAAGCAGGGATGGATTCCTGCCTCTGTGAAGGGGCTGGATCTGGTGGAAAGATAAGAGGGAATGACAAGTGGGGCAACCACCCCTGAAATGGGCTTCTCAGCAATGTACCTGTAACCATTCCTGTGCTGGATGGATGTGAAGAAGGCACTAGGAGTGGCCAAAGCAACTTGCAGGCTGAGATGAAGCGTGCAAAATTGCATTCTTGTTTTCTGTTGGTTTTAATTAGGCTGCCCAACCTTGGAGGATTGAGGTTGTGGAGTTGCAGGTCAAATAAGGACCCTGTAGCATGACTGCTGTAAAAGGAGAAAGACTGCATAGCCAAGCAGGAAGTTTCATCACAGCCCACTCAGATGTTAGTTGGCTGCTTGTCATCACTCTGGTTGAGTTGGAGATACATGGAGACGATTCTCTCCTATTCTACTTCTGCCTCTCCATGTAAATCTGGCAACAGACAGAGACAAAGTATAAATCTTGGGGAAAAACATCAAGTAAAAGCAGCTGGGTTTTGGGTCCTTGGGAACTCTGCTTTGTGTTACAAATGAAATCCTGGTGCACCTTCAAGGGGACAAGGTTGCCCTGGCCTCTGCACCTACCTGCCCACAAGGACCTGCTGTGCACATCTGTGCAAATCCTCATTTCACCAACAAAGTACTTGAGTGTCTGCACACAAGGCAGATGCAAGGATTTACACAAACTAGAAGGAAACTTTCACACATTCATTTCTTTTGATGGATCTGGGATTATTTGCTGGACAGTTTCACTTCCAGTCCTTGGTCTGGGGTTGCATCGGAAATACTGCTTTTCTGTGGATTTAGTAGGTTTTGAGTTTTGTAATCTCCCAGAACCTGTGTAAACATTTCCACTGAGCTAGCACAGCAAGAAGGAGAGGACACTATTCAGTTTGTCACTGCGTGCTCCTTCTTGAGTATGTTTACTACTTACTATTTTAATATTGGTGTGTACCAAGGCAGATGGACATTGGACAACCAGCTCCTTTCCCAGAAAGGCTGACCCAAGACATCAGTAGCCAAACATGAAGCCATGTTTTCGTACCTAGCCATTTCCCCCAACCCAGGAAAGAAGACTCAGTTACATGATCACATCAGTCTACACTTGAATCAGTGGCTGGGATAATCTCAGTCAGCTGAAATAAAGTGCACCATAAATGTGATAGAACTGGTTAAAGTTACACCAAAAATGATGCACACAGAGAAGAATTTTAGATGACAGATATTTCAAATCTTCTCTGTATTTGCAAAAAAAACACAAACCAATCCCTCCTTTCAGTTCTTTCTTTCAAACCAATCTGATCCAAGCTGCTAGTAATGCTTTTTACCAACAGTGAGACATGTTACAGGTGTGTCGTTGAGACTTACAGGTCCTACATTCAATTTCTGAATGTAGCATTGGTTTGGACCCAAGCCATAATGATTGACTGCAAAAGCATTTCTGGATTCATCTTTTCTGACTGTATCAATGAAGTCTGGAGGATTTTTCCCAAAGATTTTCTCTTTGATCTCCCAAATCCCTAGTTGATTTTACTTAACCTCCTCCAACCCCTCATCACTGTCCCCTCCTTGCTCTGCATTGACAAAGGGCTTTGGGAGCTGCCTCTTTCCAGTGCTTGGATGAGGGCTCTGATCACAGTCACTGCAAGCTTCTACAACTTGGCAAACATACCACAGAGCATCACAGTAGCTGCAAAAGTACTTTTAAAACCTCTCTTTCCATGGGGTCCAAAGACAAAAAGCGTTGCAGCCAGATCTCTGAGAAGCCAGAAGACCTCTGCAAGGCTGGACTGTGAGATGGATTGGAGTGGGGTACCCAAAATATCAACATGAATGAAGGCATCTTCACCACCCTGCTGTCAGGGGTGTACATCCTTTGCAAACCACTCCTGAGAGCCCACCCTGGATGGTGGGGACAGCAACAGTTGTTGGGAAGCAGCTGGAGATGTTGCAGCACCAGCATCGTCCAACTTACAAAACGCAGCCTCAGGCTGCCCGGTCGCACCCTGGATTTCTTCATGGAGCATCCAGGGATGTGCTTAGATAAAAGATATTATTGAAACTAAATCCTGCTTTGCAACCAGTTCTTGGCAGTGTGTGGGCCATTGGAAAAGGGACTGTTAGAAAACAAATCTGAATCTGTGGTTTTTGCCAAGGCATAAAACGATTGTCCAAAATAAAGCATAAAACTTGTTAACAAGCAAAGCACACTATCAGATTCAATAGTAACAGGAGCAGGCAAAGAAATATGAAAACCTGCTCCAGGCACTCTGAATGCAGCCCTTATGGACTAAACCCATTTCAAAGATGCCGTTTTATTTTTCTCCCTTTTTTTTTTAAAGGGCTTTGATTTATTTGTAGCAGCAATTCTGTTTTTCCCCTTTTTCTGATATTTTTCTGTAAATAATAATTGGCTTCTCTGTGGCAGCATGGCCACATTAGCAGTGGTGTGTAGTGCTTCCTTGGAGGTGGCAAGAAAAAAGGGAGTGATTTGTTCCAATGGGTTATTGTTGAGTGAATGCAAATATCTGCAGCCACTGGAGCAAATAGGAGCAGGGGGATTAGGCGCAGGAAGCTGGCTGAGTGGCATAGGCCATCTGTCCTGGTCCTGAGAAAAGAGGAATCTCGTTTGCAGTGTATGTTAATTAGTTAGCTGATTGGCTCAGCTGTCACCTTTGCAGAGCGAAAGCGCACGGGCACAATTAAATTCATGTCTATATATGTTTATCAAAGCGCATGTTTTTAGACAGCCTTGAGTTTTAGGTGTAATTTTGTCTTCCCAGAGACCAAAAGGATTCTTTGCTATTGTGCTCGCAAATGGAAGGGAGGAAAAAAGGAAGAAAGGAAAAAGAAAGAAGAAGAAAGAAAATACCTTAATTAAAACATGATCTGGACTGTTTGCTGAAGCGTCTCTGCCCACATTCTTTAATGCACTTGAAATTACCCATTTGCATCAATAGGCCTTAGCTGAATTTATTTCCATTCAAATGTATTCCCTTGATGTTTCTACAGAAGGTGGTAGGTTTGGAAATACATGTATGGCAAGTTTGGGCTCCTACTGTGCCCCCATTCAAACACAATGTCCATTTCCTTCACTTAAAAGGGACCCCTTAGTTAAAGTAAAACACTCCCTGGTTTGGGGTGGGTTTTGTTTTTGTTTTCGTTAGGCTGACATCTCCAAGGCAGCATCCCCAGTAACTTTCCTTGGGAAGGAGCTTGCAGGCCCCAGGGAGTTATTTCCCATGGTGTCATTTCAATTATTTTTGATTTATTTGTTTACTGTCTTCCAGTCCTTGTCAATGCACAATGGGCCACGTCTCCCCCATCCCCGGGCACACACGGCCCTGCCTGCAGGGTTTTGGATTGCTGCGGAGTATTGCAGGAGCCATGAACATCTGCCTGGCTACTCATACAACTTTAGGAGCTTACATAGAGAGGGCAGGCGAGAGGAGAGGGCAGGTCAGGGGCAAGGGACCCTCCCTGGTTGGGGACACTGACGTTGACCTTCACACAGAGACATGAAAGAGCTGCAGAGGCACTCGGTCCCAGGCTGGAGGAGCAGCCAGGGAGCCGCTGTCCTGAGGTTGCTTTGCAGCAATGGAAGATGTTTGTCCCTACTGGCCTCTGAGGAGAAACCTCTCACTCAACCCACTTGGCTCAGGCAAGTCCTGGGGAGAGGAGCTGCCTCCAAAAGCTCCAGCCTGGTGCCATCCGTCTGCATTCACAGCCCCAGCTCCCTGGAGATAAACCTGTCCTGTCCTTTCCATCCTCAGTGCAAAACCAGCCAAGGGCCGTGTCTTCGTGCTCCTGGGGAGATGCTGTGCCTCTTGCCTGTCTGTGTCTTCCTGCAGCGACTCTCCAGAAACCAACAAGTTGATTCACATGGCAGGAAGGGAAAATAAAATGCCAGAAACTCCCCTTATTGCAAAAGAACCCTCAAGTGCAAATGCATTCCAAGATCGTGTGACCAGAAGCAGAAGAGGAAATGTTTACATGTGATAATTGCAGCTCCTAGTTGTGAGCCATGTAAAAGGAACATGCATCTCTGCTAAAGGCTAGCATCCTGCTTCCAACTGATGGGTTGTTTTAAAACCTAGCATGTTTGAATGCTTATCTCTGCAGATTGATAAAACATGTAGCAACCTCTAGGAAAACGTAGGTAATGCCTTCTTGTCCTGTCTCATAGGGCTCCTTTCTTCTTTCACTTCTTCTTTCCTTCCTCCCTTCCTTCCTTCCTTCACGTCTTTCCATACTTTTTTCCTTCCATCTTTTTCTTCTTTTCATCCTTTCTTCCTTCCATCCTTTTCTTCTTTTCATCCTTTCTTTCCTTCTTTCCGCCTACCATCCTTCCTCTCTTTTCACCTTTCCTTCCTCACTTTTCCTTCCTCTCTTTTCGTCTTCTGTCCAGGTATTTTTTGATGCAAACCTCCAGCTCTGTGGTACCCCTGTCCCACAGGAAATGTCAAAACTACGTTGAAAGAAACCACTCTCAGAGATGCTCGATTTCATCAGGACAGACACCTAAGCAATGTCACCAGTATGGCCTTTGATGGGTAACATGGACTGTCTTAGAAGTATGTTCAGCCCCTGGCAGAGTAAATTAAACACACACACATATCTAACCACATTATTCTTCTACATGATTCATGGGTCCTGGCCAACTATGATATTTCATAATACCTTCCATTGGCATCACACCCTCACGGGTTGTGTGTGTAAATGTGTGTCTTCTTCCTTTTCAAGACAAAGCACTACATCAGCTATATTTATGGAAGATCAGCAGATGGCCAGCAAGCTGTGAAAAAAAATTATATTTGTCAGGCTTATAAATCTGAAAGGGGAATTTAAGCACAACTCCACAGCACGTGATGCAATTAATTACTAGAAAGGTGTTTTGATTCTGCAAAATCATCCCAGGCCTTCAGTGCACAGACGGTGCAAAGAGTTACATAGTGCCATCATGATAACATGTCAGTGCTCCTAGTGTGTCCTCGCAGCCCACAGAGCGCAGCAATGAAATAGAGGGACAACTGGGCTGCTCAAGCCTGTGCTGAGGATCCTGCAGCAAAGAAAGGAGCTGAAGGAAACCTACAGTATGCTGGAGAGGAATGCTTCAAGGACTGTAATGACAGGACAAGAGGTAATGGGTTCAAACTGAAACAGGGGAAATTCAGGTTAGATATAAGGAAGAAGTTCTTCAGTGTAAGGGTGGTGAGGCACTGGCACAAAGAAGTGGTAAATGTTTCATCTCTGGCAGTGTTCAAGGCCAGGCTGGACAGAGTCTCAGGTGACATGGTTTAGTGTGAGGTGTCCCTGTCTATGGCAGGGGGTTGGAACTGGATGATCACAAGGTCCTTTCCAACCCAAACCATTCTGTGAAATGAACATGGGCCAGAATTTGGGTTCAGGATGAGATGGGAGACATGGGATGAGCACAGACCTTTCCATGCACCCTACCCCAGGTGCTCACGGGTGGAGCAGTGTTTCCATGTTGGCTCTATGGTATTTCACACACTGACTCTTCTGGATATTAGTGAATATCCCATGCCTTTGCAGAAGCTTCAGGGGATCCTGTGAGAAGCCCCAGTGTGAGAATAAAGAGAAAAGCTGGTGAGGCTCAGGAAGGCAGAGACAACCTACGACTGTGGTCCGTCAGAAGGAAAAGGTAGCCCTGTAGAAGCTAGCAGATATGTTCCCAGCATGGTCCTAGAATGGCACAGATAATGCAAGACCCTCTTTTATTTAACTATGTTGCAAAATATATCCAGAAATTCATGTCACAGCACTACAGCATGTAGGTCCCTCATTTTCTAGCTAACCTATAACCAACTTTATTCCCTTTCACTACTGGGGACATAGGGCCTGACTAAACAGTGTTTAAAAATACATATAATGTATTAGCAACAACTGCAAAACTCCTAATTAAGACAGGTAAAACCTGTGCATTAACATCAGCCGATGAGAGCAATCCCTGGGAGTTACCCCTCAGTAACACAGCAGGTGTGAAATGTAACCTGTCCCCTTTACGAGAGGCTTTAGGATGCATTAGCTGAGATGTTTTAAAAATACACTTTTCCTTCTAATTTAAACCATCTTTCTGCATCAAGTTGCATTGGACTCTTAGTTTTTACAGGCAGAGGGTCCAAGATGTTGTTTTATAAAGGGACTTAATTCACAGCAGAGCATGGGATGATGAATCTGATCAGCCATTGGAGGTGGAAGAGCACCGCTGTGCTGGGGAGATGCACTGTGTCTGCACACACTGAGCACTCCTTCCTCACAACCATTACCTTTCCACTGAGGAGGAACAGTAAGTGCATGTACAAGAAAGACAGTCCTCCATGGTCATTACTTTTAATTACACCATTACTTGACTCAGGACTACCACAGAATTATCCTGATTTGCCACTGCCTTATGTAGGCTTTTATACCGGCACAAATTGAGTGCTAAGTGGGTGCAAATCAATACCAACTCCTGAGCAGAGATTTCTGGTGTGGCAGTGTTTTACATTCAATTTCTGTATAGCAGTAAAGGATACCATACACAACAGTGGAAAATCAACTCCTTCCTCCAAGACAGAGAGCAGCGCCTGTTTGCCAGACCATTCTCAGCAGTGAACCTTCTATTCCCACACATGATTTTCCTTTCAAATCCATTCTACTTCACATTTATAATCCTCAGCCCTCACATTTCCAACTGTTAGTGATAGCTCTGCATCACCCAGGTCATTTGTCTCCCTCAGGGATCGGCAATACTCCATGTTTCATTTAAAATCTGTCATGCAACAGCCAGAGTTCTTCTCTGAAACCCTTTCCCCACCCCTTGGAAAAAGCCCTCCCCAAAACCCAGCAAGAATCAAAGCTGAACTGTCCAGGAAACTCTATTCCCTAAAAAGGAGCAGAGAAGTTATTTTAGAAGACAACTGTGAGGACACCGATATCCAAAGCTACCATAGTATTTGACTCTCAGAAAATAGGAATGTCCATCCCTTGGGTCAACTGGGATGATATTAAACAGGGAGAGGAAAAGAAAACACTTGTTGTCTTTTGGAAGAGGGACTCCGGGCTGCAGCAGCGCTCCTCAGCCAAGAGTGCAGGGCACACAGAAATCAAAAGCTGAGCTTCAAGTGCTTCCAGTCAGGAGCCTTTCGTCTGCAGCTCTGCGAGCATTTAGAGATGAAAGTTCTAGAGTTGCACTGGAAGTGACGAAAAACTTTCCTTAGGACCTCACTTGATTGTGTGGCTGTCTGCTGAATGGACTTATATTTGGGGGTTGTGTCCTTTTGCTTTCTTTTTCTCCCATCTCTAGGACTTAAATTATGCATATTGGGCCAAACGCAGAGGCAGACCAGCTGCGTGGGTCTGCCCCATCAGCTAAAGGCTTCAATCCCAGCCCTTTCAACTGGATATGTGCAGGCAGAGTGGTCTTGTCCCCCGCCAAGTAGAAGGGCTTGGATGTAGTCTTCTCCCTCCACTGCACATCTACAGAGCCATGTGGCTGTCTCCAGGAAAGCAGCCAGAGAAGGAGGCGACCAGACATGGCTGCTGTGGAAAGCATCGGGTATATGCAACTATTCAGCAAATTCTTGCTAGTGACGGCTCTGTTCTCAGAAATCAGGATCACTCAGCATATGCTTCACAAACAGAAGAGAAAAAAAGGCAGGAGGGGGATAAATTCATGGGATAATTTATTCACAATGAATTATTCAACCAGTAGAAGTGACTACTCCAAAGATCGGGTCAAAAGTTGAGCTCTTGAATAAATGAATTGCCCTTTCACAAATCTAAAAAGCAGAAATCTCAATATTTATCATTTGCCGACACACAAATATTCCAGAACAACATTTTCTAATGAAGTGGGGAGGGGTGTTAATAATAAATTCTATTGATAACAGGAGTTAGAAAACCAAATAATAACTGACTGGAACATGTTTATGTATGAAAAGCGACTTTTCAAACAAACTGTCAACAGTGGGCTGCATTATAAGACTATTAGGAAACAGGAACTCTGTAAATAACTTGCCTACCCCGGCAACTAGTGAACCTACTGCCAGTAAATAAGCATTACCCTGGAGCACGAACCAAGCTGTCGCAAGCTCAGAGACATATGGCGAAAGCGCAAGCAAAGAGGCTGGAGATCCACAGCTGAGACCAGACACAGAGGTGAGAAATGGGAGCCATTGGAGATCTGGAGGAGTCACATCCCCTCCCTGGCTGGGTGCAAGATGGGTTTTGCCTAATGACTCTAATGTGCAGCCAAGGCAGCGTTCCTGCACAGCCCACTGCAGGGAAACCAGAGACATTGATCTCCAACCTGTTCAGCATGGCCACTGCATCCTTTTCACCAGGACCAGCCACCTAGGGCTAGGCTGCTTTTGGTTGGGGCAAAGGCATGTGAAATGCTCAGATATAATATGCCTGTGGTAAAATACCCATGGAAGCTCACTGTGTTCTCTTGGAAATATGTTATAGAATCATAGAATAGTTAGGGTTGGAAAGGACCTTAAGATCATCCAGTTCCAACCCCCTGCCATAAGAAGGGACACCTCACACTAAACCATGCCACCCAAGGCTTCATCCAGCCTGGCCTTGAACACTGCCAGGGATGGAGCACTCACATATACTTTTGTATTATCTGTGTATCCTTATTTTTATGAATTAGGTGACTTCTTGCTCCTTTGCTTCACTGTTGAATAAAGCTATCTTCTAAGTTGCCAGAACAGAAGCATGTGAAGTCCAGGAAGTGATACAGTTTTTTCTTAGTTTAGCTAGATAGGAAAGTATTGCACGTATTACTCTGGATGCTGGAACTTTTCACATATGCCTATGAATGGCAAAATAAAAACTAATGAAAGGAAAGGTATTGCAAATTTAACTCATTAACATAACAAATGACTAACCATAAGAACTTAGCAGGATTTATCAAAAAATTAGGGATGTAGGTTAATAACATGAATATCAATGATTCTATGATTCTATTACAATGAGAAACACATTATTTACACTTTTGTAATTCTCATTCTTAATTAAATAAGTCTGCCTCAAAAAATTAAGGTTTAAAATTTTTCCCAAAAGCAAAAGCTTCCCTAAGGTCTGTTTACTGTCCATTCATTGAATCTTTTTGCTCTATTTTGATGTTAATTGTTCTCATTGGCGTACTAATGCCCAGATTTAGCAAGGTGATTCTTGTGCTCCTACTTAAGGATACTCAGGTTGCTAGAGCAGAGATTCTGTTTTGTGAAAATCATCACTGACAAAAAAATGAAATTCTTGCATCCTTGAAGCATGCAAGATAACATCTCAAAGAATTAACTCTTTTCCTGTAAACTCAATATTAATTATAACAGTGACCTACATGAATAAATGAGCTTAGTTGTGGAGACCACTGAATAACACCCTCTAGTTTTCCCAAGAAGTGGCATTAATTAATTTGTGGAGGATTGGAAAGAGGCAACTGCAACAAGAAGAAAATTGTGATAAAAAGTTAATTATAAAAAAAAGTTAAAAGGTAATCTGCTTAAAATTGGACTGCAATCTTATCCCAGAGGTGCTCCTTTGAGTTTCCTCTTCAATTGTATTATCAGTGGACATGAAACATGTATTATATAAGACCAGATAGCCATTATATATGCTATTTAAAATTGTTTGTGCTTGATAGGCTGTCTAGGATTGACTGATTCTGTCAGTCCAGAGTTTCTTTCCTTTCTTGTTGTGAACATATGAAAAGGAAAGAAGATTATTAAGAATTTCCAATACTTCAAATATATCAGTATCATTGTATAAACTTTTAACAACAAACTACGTGGAGCACATGATATTAGATGAGGGGCTTGTTCACGTTGTCAAACATAAGACTTAGGAGAGACTCAATAGTAGTCTTCCATCACCTATGTTAAGGCCATTAAGAATACAGAGCCTGGCTCTTTCGTGGTGCACAAGATGAGAGACAACAGAAATAAACTGGGAAAAAAAGAGAGATTCAGAGATGTATGTAAGGGTCAGGGTTGTTTATTTTTCATTATGAGAACAAACAAACATTAGAACTCATTGTTACACAGTCTCCATCCTTGGAGGCTTTTAAGATCAGGCAGGATATAGACCTGATTTTATCTCAGCTGACCCTGCTTTGAACAGGTTAGACTACAGACCTCCTGAGGTCCCTTCCACACTAAATTATGACCTTATGAAATAAATGCAGAGTACACAGAAGTGCAATTAGCACCCCAGTGAAAATTACATGGGCCAGAAAACATAATTTAGAAAGAAATACCAAATATATCTTGACCCCTCGAATGCCATGTGTATTTCATCAGAATGTTTGTATCTACAGGAGGTGCAGCACTGGATCTACAGGCTTGCCCACCCAAACCATTCCACTGGATTCTTGACATGACGTGGCTAAACCTAGTGGAATTGAGCAAACTTCCACAGTTTGCAGAAATTTTGGATCAGGTGATATCTCCTAATTGTTTTTTTTAATGTTAATAACCAGTTTCCTAGTCGTAACTGTGTTCCTATGTTTTACATTTGGAGTGCACAAGAGATGTGGTTAAGAACAAGGCCACAGGATACAGCATGAAAGCGTAGAAGTGAACAGCTAAGTAGCATGAATGGAGGTATATTTATTTGCTCTGGGTTTTTTGTATATTTTATTGTATTTTGTATTATAGTCATTGAGATAAAAAAAAAGAAGAGGACAGGAGCAAAGAACTGGTAAAAAAGGAAGTCATTGAAAGAGAGACAGAAATAAGGAGAAAAGATAAAAAAGTAAAGGTATCAAAAAAAGCTCAGAAAGTTAATCTATGGGTGTCAGGTTTTAAGTTACAATTCTTTATATCTTGAATCTGGTAGATTTTTACTAGTAAATTGTTTGCTGCTTGTTTTTAAATACTCATTTCCATTCCAAGGTTAACTTCTTATTCAGATATGCTGAGCTAGCTTAAAAATACTATTTACTGATACATATATGAACTTATATGCACATAATCTTGTGACATGTTTACTTTAGTAAATTTCTGGGTTTTTTAGTTTAGTTAAAGCACTCCCTAAACATTTCTCTTTCTGTACCTCCTAAGCACTCCTTGCTATTCAGGCTGATAGCCAGGACATTAAGTTCTTCTTGCTATTACAGCACTGGTCATCCAAGTTCATTTTGTGATGGCATTTAGTGCCCTGAAGGGTAGCAGAGCTTTTCTCTAATTTTTGCACCTGGAAGTGGTCATGGCTGTTTCTTAACTCTGCATCAAGGCAAGGTCTGGATACATACCAGCTGATTTCTTTCAGGTTTTCGTTTGTGGATTTATCAAAACAGGATATTGAGTCAGGAAAAAGTCGGATGAATTTTTGTTGGGTTTTCATATGGATTAGG
>JBCJKH010043595.1:0-11992 GCA_039877255.1 Loriculus beryllinus
TGGAAGGGGTCCCTGCCCGTGGCAGGGGTTGGAGCTGGAGGAGCTTTAAGGTCCCTTCAACACAAACCAGGCTGGGACTCTGTGATTTAAGAGGTGAGGGCTCCCCCCAGGCCTGGGGGTCCTCGTGATGCTGGGGCACAGCCCCTTCCTGCCCCTCCCCACCAGCACTGGCGAGCCCAGCACAGGGAAGAGCTCCCGACACCGGGAATGTGGAACAGGGAGGCAAATTCATTTGTAGATGAATCCAGAGCTCAGTTTGTGAAGCCGGAATCAATGACAGTGAGGGATGCACTGGTTCCAGTTCCTCCTGCAGCCGTGCAGTTCATACCGCCTGGCTCTGCTCCTCAGGCTCAAATAGCAAAGGTGGCTGCTCCATTTAATGCCTGCCTCCTCCCCACCTGCCTTGGAAATTGGTGTCATTTAACAGGAAGGTGCTTGCAGACCGGAAACGGCACCATTTCAATCAGAAATCATTGAAAAGGGCGTCATTTGCCCTCAGAAATGGCATCAGGGGTTACAGGTGGTGGTGGCTTTGCCTTGGGTGCCAGGATGCATCCTCATGCATCCCTGCCCCATCTCCATCCATATCGGATTCGCACGAACTCACCTGTGGCAGTCCTGGATGGAAGCAGACCAAGAAGGCACCCATTTATTGTGTATTACACACGTGCAGCATTCCTGTGCCCAGCAAAACCCTCCTCCAAGAGGGAGCTCTCAGAGGGGAGAATGAACCTGCTAAACAGTAACCCCCCCCCATACCCCCCCAATGGAATGCAATGACTTGGGGACCTGCAGGATGGATCACGCCGTCCTCCAGCCCTGATTTATGGTGATGGAGGCAGCGTTAACGAATCCCCGCTCCGAGGGGCACCGGTAGCAAAGTTTCTCCTGGGGCTCCCGGTGGAGCTCCTTGCACATCTGTTTGGTTCCCCCTTTTGGTGCCCCCCAGTGCAGGGGGCAGCCCCATGGGGAGCTGGAGCCAGCACCACCACCCGGTGCCCAGCACCGCTGCTCCTTTCGATGTGGCATCTCTTTAATGACAAAGCTCTAAGTGTCCTCAGCCAGTCTAATGTGACCGTGCAGGCCGGGAGTGTCTCCCACCCCCTCAGCAACATCAACCGCTGTGAAATTCCCCTTTTGTCCCCATTTCTCTTTGTTCCCGGGTCGCTGTCACGCCGCTCGCTGCTGGTGATGGAGCCGTCCCCTCCCGGCAGCACATAAATATCGGCACAACCGCATTTATGGCAAAGACAAATGGAGCCACATTCCGAGGCCATGGGGCAGCTCCAGGGGATGCTGTGTCCTCATCCCCATCCCTGTGCTCAGCAGGGCTGGAGGGAGCAGCACAGGAGCCAAAAATAAGAATATCTGGAGTTTTGTTCCCAGCAAGGGAGCTTCTGCATCCTGTTAGAGGCTCCCAGCCCATGGCCATGCTGGGGTTTGGGTATCCCCATCCAGAGGGCAGGAGCAGGCAGCACTGCCTGCATCCCTCGTGTGGGGTTCCACTGGGACCAGTCCACGGCAAGTGATGACCACGGGCAAGTGTGGGCAGGAACTGGTTTAAAAGTGATCCTAATTCTGCAGGGTAAGTGGGAAATGAAGGAATCCTGTGCTGGGGTCACAGGCAGCTGCAGGCAGGGGTATGAGCAGGCAGCAGAGCCCATGGCGCCCTCAGCCCTCTTCCCACTGGGATAACAGCAATGCCGTATGTCACCGCTGCTGGACACGGAGCCATGTCCTCCGCCCAGAGCTATTTGGGATTTAATACTATTATCCTAATGCAACCGGCTCATTGTTGGGGCTGGGAAGCTGGTGGCGGGGCAGAGCAGAGCAGGGCAGGGGGCTGGGATGGGTTAGGAGAGAGCAGATCCCATCCGGAGACCCCCTTCGTGCCCTGGCACCGGGAAATGGCAGTGGATGGATGGGAAGGGAGATGCCATCACTGCACTGGTGGTGGCTGCAGGTACTGGGATGAGGATGCGGTACCGGAGCCTCAGTGCCCATCACCTGGGCCTTGGTGCTGCGAGGGGTGAGCATCCCATGGGTGCACGTGGGGCCGAGGCCCTAATCCCTGGGGATTTGTCCCACGTGCGCGGCCGCCCTTTGGGTGCGAGGTGGAGGTTGGAGCTGCGGCCGGATTAATGGCTCAGCATCGTTAGTGGGTTATTTATAGGTGCCCTAAAAGTCTGTGGGTTAAAGGGGGGGGGAGGCCACAGCAAAGCAAAGAGACTCCAGAGCACACACATCCAGCGATATCCTGGCTTTACTTTGGGAAAAACACCATCCGGACACACGGCTTGTGGGTTTTGTGTTTCTTTTTTTTTTTATCTTTTCTTCATTTGTTTTAAAACAATATAAGTGCAGCAGCACTTCTCACAGTAGAATATAATGGTCAATTTTAGTATAAAAGAAAAAACATTCTCAGAGATTTGTAAATGCACTTAGTGCTTGAACAGGCCTTTCAGGGATACAGTACCTCTCTTCCGAGCACAATCACCTTGGGCTTCATCGGGGTAGTTTTCCTTCTTTATCCATTAGACATCAAAAACACTTTGTATTCTGTGGTGTGGAGCTGTTTTTAAATGGATAACTCTATTAAAGACGTAATTACACGTAATGAATAACGGACCCTAATGAGCGTTTCGGAACTGAAAAGAGAAAAGGAGGAGGAGGTATGTGAGTGCCCCCGGTACCGTGGTCACCTCTAACCCAGCACCAAGGTAGAACTGACAGTAAAGGAGGAAACGGAACAGCCTGGAAGTGTGAGACCGGGGGTGGGAAAGGGGCTGGGGGGGGGGGGGCGTCTCTGGGTACTGAGCCCCCTGGTTGAATGGGAATAGGAGCCAGTGGCCAACGCGGGGCTGGGTGAGGAGAAGGAGGAAGAGGGGTGTGAGGAGACTCTGTAGCAGCCAACACGTAGATGTACAGCCTAGTAACTACGAAAAATAACAGAACTTCGAGAACAAAACAATCTGTTCAAGTTTCAAGTGTTTTTCTCTTAAATAGCCTCCAGACTGTCCCCAGTTATTAGCTTTAATCAAAGCAGTGCAAGTTATGGACTTCAGCTACAGGTCAGGCACCGGCTCCCTGCGGGCACCGGGCTGGGACCGGCTGCGGTGAGCCCGGCACAGGGGCCCTGCCCTGCACGGACCCAGCCGGGCACCCGCAGGGTCGGAGCCTCCTCTCCCTGGATAGCAGCAACTCGTAGCGATTCCCTGTTCACATTCGTGGAGATAAAATGATTTCTGAGCTATAGAGATAGACAAGCGGTCCTTGGTCCTCCCGGCGGGATGCGGGTGAATCCAGTCTGGGGACCCCGGGGAAATGCCAGTGTCCCGGGAGCCCTTTCGGCAGCCGACCCCGTGTGTCCCCCTGCCCGTCCCCCTGCCACCATCGCTGCCGCGGTCCGGGCCCCGCGCGGTGCCGGAGGGGAGCGCGGCTCTCGCCGGGATCCTCGCCCTGGGTTTGGGAAAAGCAGCATCGGTTCCTTATCTGTAGACGGGCAGGCGGATGTGGGCGTGCTGGTGGTCCAAGAGCCTTGGCACAGACACGGTCTCGTAGCCCTTGCCCAGCATCTGCTCCTTGATGCAGGGCGGGTGGATGTCGTTGATGAGATACTCCAGGGACTGGAGGCTGCTGCTGAGGATGGAGGTATTGCAGAGGGTCTTGCTGGGCAGCCCCTCGCCCGGGGGCACCCCCAGCTCGCGGGGCCCGGCCCCCAGCTCCGGCGGGTTGTAACAGTCGCTGTTGGGGGTCACCAAGATGCTGTTCCAAGGGGGGGCGAAGTACTGCCCCACCGAGAAGTTGCCGTGCATGCAGTTCAATGGGGACGAGCTCACCTTCTCGGCCGCACCGCCCAGCGCGTAGGGACGCGATGCACCCGCGCACGCCTCGGGGGACTTGCTGAGGGCCCCCCCGCTGCCCCCGCTGTACATCCGCAGGTGCTGCTGCTGCTGCTTCTGCTGCCACACCAGGTAGTCCATGCCCTCGGGGTACACCCCCGCCTTGGGTGCCAGGGCCGCGGTCGGGTTGGAGCCCAGCGCCAGCTCGGCGCCCTTGCGGCACTCGGGCAGCACGGCGCCGGCGTAGGCACCGGTGAAGGCGCCGTGCTTGGCCGGGCTGGGGTTGGCGGCCACCACGGCCGGGCAGCCCGGCTGCGCGCCCTGCGCCTGGCACTGCTGATTGATCTGGTAGATGATGCTCTGGATGGAGGGCAGGTTGGACGGCGGCAGCGCCAGGCTCCTGCCCGCCAGCGGCAGCACGGAGGCTGCCACCGTCACGTTGGGGGGCACGGGACCCTCCAGCTGCTTCTGGCCACCGTGGTAGCTCAGCTGCCCGGCGCAGGAGGGACCTTGAGCTAAAGTGCTTGAAGCGGGGTAGGGAGCGACGCCGACCTGGGCGGGCGAGAGCTTAGTCCGCTTCCCCTCCGAGTTCTTCACCACGCTTTTGCCGGAGGCTTTGACGATGGCCAGGAGACCCTGGTAGCCGCCGGCGTGCAGGGGGTAGGGGCTGTACCGCTGCCCCGTGGTGTCGTAGCCATTGACCGTCCGGTTAAGGTGCTTGTGCTGGGGGACCCTGATGTTGGTGGGGAAGATCTTGATGGTCAGCGGGCTGTTGGCCACCTTCTGTGCGTAGGCATCCAGCTCGGCGGGGCTGGGGTAGCGCGGGGAATGCATCGGTGCCGCCGTCTCGCCTGCGGGAGCCAAGCACAGGGTGAATCCGGTGCCTTTGGGAAGTGGGGACCCGGCACCCCATCACCCATCACCCGCTGCCGGCAGAAACCAGGTCACGGCACCCACCTGCCCCCTCCCGCTGACGGAGCCACTTGTAAGTGGCCTAAAATAAACTCGGTGTGGAGAATGGAAATGTCACTTTACCCAACGGGGGAATCTTTCTCCGAGATTGGATTTAAACTACATTATACAAGCAATTTCATGGGTGCTTTGCGCTGCTACGAGAACCTCACCAAAAATGGAAGAGCATTGCATTTACCAGCCATAAATCAGCAGTTCCTATAATGAGCACAAAAATGTCACTTTTATGCAATTTTACAGATGAACAAAACTGGTGAAATTAACTGTGGTAACCTACTGGAGTCAGCAAAAGCCACTGCGGGGAAAAAAATGGATATATGTATATAGTTTTGTTCCTTTCAAACTCTTGCCCGAGCAAGTTTCTGCCATTCTGGTGTGAAAACTCATTTGTCGTACCCATTATACTTTCATTTGGAGTTTATCTTGAGTATCCAATGAGCCACCAACTGTGAAAATGATTAAATCTACAAAATCTACCTAATAGATGGAATAAATTAGGTGTTTAAAATCTCCACACACACACACACGCAAATACAGAGGCACATGCACACACATGCCAGCACACAGGGGATGATGTCTGCTCCCCAGCCCTCCTAAGAGATGTCTGCAGCATCCTGGGAACCCCAGACCCAGTGTGTGCCCCAGAGACAGGGTTTGCAAGGGAGAGATGCTCAAAACTGGGGGGTTTGGGGCTGCGACCCCCATAATGAGGAGTCCTTTCCCTGCTGCAGGTCAATCTTGGATGCTCTCAAGCAGCACATCCCCATGGTACCCAGGGAAAGGGACCGCAGGCACTCAGTGTCCCTGCAGGGGAGCACTTAGCTCCGGATGCCACAGGCACCAGCGATTCCTGATGCCACAATGTGCTTCCATGGTGGCAAAGTCACCATGGAATAGCTGTGCCATCAGGTGCATTCAGCACACCTAACCAGGCCATTACATTGGCCTGCCTCAATCCTACTCCAAGAGATGCTGCCTGCACACATGGGAACAGTGTTAGAACCAGGATTCAGAGGAACATTCCCTGTCAGTGTGCTGTGTGGGGATGCAGGAGCGAGGCCTCCCTCCATCCTCTCCACACGAGTGATGCAGCAGTAATTGCAGAGGCAGCACGGCGGAGCATTCACCAGCCATTCCCCCCATTAAGCAAATGTTATGGGCTTTTTACAGGTGTCTTAAATAGACATTGTTATTAACGAGTGTATTAAGCCAATTAAAACCAGGGACTCTGAGCAGGATTTAATGGAGCTGCCGGGAGACAGGAGGCACCGCAGCTCCCTATGGCACGACACGTGCAGGCACACAGCATCCCGGCCTGCACCATCCAACCATGGACCATCCAACCTCCGGGAAGCTCTGGAGCCCGGGTGGCCTTGCAGAGCTGCACGGGGCACACACGAGTGTGCACCAGGGCATGGGCACAGCGCACGGAGCCACGCACATCTGCATTCCCCTTCATGCCGGCACCGCTGTCCTTGGAGGTGGTAGCATCGTGAATGCTCAATTAACATGACACTAATTAGCTGGTGACACTTGCAGAATCCCTAATGAGCCCATTCCATGGAAACGCTCCTTTCCAAGGGAAAATATTAAAAGAAAAGGGGACACTGATGGAGAGAGGAGGGAGGCAGCATCATGCATGACCACCATGGGCAAAAAGGCATTCCTAAGCACCGGGACAGCAGTGATGCTTTTGGGACAGCCCCATGCAGCAGGCAGTGGCACAGGCAGTGGCACAGGCAGAGCTGCCTGCACCAGTGAGCCAAGCTTGGCCAAGGGTATCCCAGTCGTGATCCCCAGTGCTGGTGTGTGCTCAGGGAATGCCACATCCAAGAGCGAGCCGGCCGATGGGAGAGCAGGGAGCCACCTTTGTCACCTCTCTGTGCCAGCTGGGCTGGCTGAGAGAAGCCTCTAGCCTGGTGTGCTGTCACATGGAGAGTCACCAACAGGGAGCTGTGTGCCATGGGATCCGGTGCTCCCCATCTCCACAGTAATTACTGCTTTCCAATGGGATCTAATCATTGCGAGAGCCAAACTCTCCCCAGCCAACCAACCAACCAACCAACCACCGTCGGCACTCACCAGGCGCCTTTTCGACTTGGACCATCGGAGCCATCACACCGAGATCTCATCCCTAACTCCAGGCACCGGGCACAGGGACAGGTCCCCATCCACAGTGATGTTTCTCTGGCTCCCTCCCTCACCAGCGTTCCCACGGGATGCGGCCAGCACGCTCTCTGCTCCGAGCATTCCCTCCCTCCCTGACCTGCTCTATTTTCCCAGCCTGCACTCAATAACAGCTAAATAATTGAATCTGCTCAGCAGCCAAAGATTTGGGTTGAATTTTATTGGAATTTTAAATTGTTTTGTTTCTTCAGTATTTTATTACTGTAAATGGAAAATGCATTGCCCGCAGTAATAATCCGATGGCTTTTTATATTACTCCGAGCTCCTGCTCCCAGCGTTATTGGAAAGCCAGGCAGAAACGAGAAGCCATTATGATGGCAGCACAGGCTTATAAGATTACGCCTCCAGCTAAACAACTTTTTACTTTAGCAAATTGGCCACCAAACCCGGCTCCAGACACAGATGTAAATCCCAGACCCCACCGGTGCCGTGAGCCGGAATAAATCCCGCTTTATGGGTCAGGGAGTTCTGGCCCTGCCGTGCCCCAAGCAGCAAAATGTCCAACAGCGATGGGGGTGCCCTGAGAACAGCCCCCCCTCAAAAGCCTCTCCTGCCATGTGCATGCACTGCCTGTGTCCCTTGTATCGCCAGCATCCCCCACATCCCTGCATCCCCCGTACACTGCATCCCCCATATCCCTGCATCCCTCGTATCCCTCCTATCACCCTTATCTCTCGCATCCCCAGCATTTCCTGTATCCCCTTTTTTCCCCAGCATCTGATATCTCTCCATCCCGTTTCCCCAGAATCCCCCGCATCCCTTGCATCCTCTGCTTCCCCAGACGCTCCTGTGCCATATCCAGCTGCAGCCACAGCCGTCAAGTGCTGGGAAAGAAGGAAAGATGAGGAGAAGGGAGGAGAAGGGAGCAAACCAAAGGCATCCTTAGGGCAGAAGACACCAAAGCCAACCAGAGACCAACCATACACGGCTTGTGCTCGCAGGAGTCCACCAACACAGACCCACAACAGTCCCCAATTACCCCAGCCTGGCTCCACTGGGACACAATGGGCGTCAGTTAAGCCCAGCTGCCGGGCCCCTAATTAACCCTGATTTTAACTGTACACTTTTAAAGGCACTAAAGCGGTTACAAAGTGGAGAACAAGGCAAGGTTAATAGCGCAGACCTAAATTGCAGGCCCGCGGGGCCTGGGCCCCATAGCAATAATAGACCTGTCTGTGCTGCTCAGCTGTCAGTCAGGCGAACAATTTGGCACCCGAGGAGCTCACAGGAGCTGCATCGGGGCTCTGGGAATCAGCGTCTGCTCCGTGAAAGCAGTTTGGGATCAAAACGGCGCCAGGAAAGATGTTCAGCACCAGGAAGGATGCTCGGCACTGGGAAAGATGCACGTCATCAGGAAGGATGCTTGACAATGAGAAGGATGCTTGGTACCAGGAGGGATGCTTGGTACCAAGGAGGATGCTTGGCACCAGGAAGGATGCTTAGGACCAGGAAGGACAATAAGGATGCGCCATGCTGCTCCCACAGCCCCTGCCATCCTTGGGCCTGTGCTGGCAGCAGCATCCCTGTCTGAGTCCACTCTTCCCTGGATGAAGGTGAGCACCTGCACCAGCAATTTATGGCTTTAACTTTCAGGCCATGATGCTGCAGGAGACCCTGCACTCCCAGGGGCATTTGTCCCACTCTGGAAGGGGACAGTGAGCAGGATATTGGGGTACATCCTGGGAATCAGTACTGGCACCAACACAGCCCTGAGCAAGGAACAACCTGAGCAGCAGCACATGGCACCTAACCGGTTAACAGCCACACGAAAGACACGCGCTGCATCCCTGCCTCCATTCCCTCCCTCCTCTTCCAGACAAGATGGGACAAACCTGCTTTTTACACATCGAAAGCACTAAAATCTTCTGCAACAAGTGAAAGAAGGAATCCGGGCAGTAAATCGTTAGCAAGCTGCTGACGGCGAGGCTGCAGATGGAAGCTTGAGCCCTGCCTTCTACAGCCCCAAAGGGAAACACTTCTCACCCCTTTCTCCAGGCAACCCTTCACAAGGAACACCCAAGGGCTTGGCCATGGTTTTCTACCTTGAACCACAACGTGAAGCCCCAATTGCTCTGCCCTCATGTGGTCCCATTGCTGCATTTCCTCCAGGAAAGGGCATTTCATGGGGGTCATCCCGAGCAATCTCCCCCTCTCCATCCTCTCTGTCCTTCCCCATCCTCACCCTCCCTCCACATCCTGCCACGAAAAGCAAAGCTCTGGGTCCTGTCCCTGCTCTGCCTCCTTGAGCCTGAGGGACAAAAGGGCAGCAATTAGGCAGGATGTGTATTTAGCAGAGGTGGGAATGGGAGCCATGCTGAGAGCAGGGGGTGGCTGCAGGAGGAGCTGCTCAGTGATCAACCTGCCAATGGCTCCTATTGAAAACTAACAGTGCTGCAGCCTCCAAATGAATTAAACCCTGTGAGAGCCAAGCGCTCATCCCCTGGCTCCAGGGGGATGCAGCAAGGAGATCCCAATGTCTCCAAAGCCTTAAAAAGCAAGAAAAAATCTCATTTTTCTCTGCCTGCGACAGTGGGAACAGATTTTGGGAGAGCGAAACCCTAAATATTTGCAAAACACTTGGGAGAAATATCAATATTTGGGAAACACTTGGAAGAAACATCAATGTTTGGAAAATACTTGGGAAGAAAACAAACAAAACCTGGTACATTTCACAAATCAAAAAAGTCCTTGAAGTTTGTGGTCCGAGCCACAGATGGCAAAGCTGGCACCGGCTGCCAGCGTGGCACGGAGCAGGGTGCTGGCACCGGGAGTATGGCAAATCACCGGGGGTCCTAGTTGGAGCTGGGGGGTCACTGGGGGATGCCCAGACCCACAGTGAACCATAGGGGTGAACAGCACCCAGCCCCGAGCTGGTTTTGGGGTGCAGAGGGGGGGACTGGTGTTGCTACCCTTGCACCACTCACCCCGCACCAGGCAGGTCACGCTGCTGTCGCTGTGAAGAAAGAGACGTGGTTTCTATGGTGACGGTGTCCCCAGGGTGGGTGGCACAGAGGCAGGATGCTATTGGGGTCCCTGGACCCCCGGCAAGGATGGCAGCCACCCATAACCACCATCACCCTCAGCATCACCGCGGCTGCCCCCCACAACACCGCATCCCTGCTGCAGAACCCCCCCGCACTCCCCAGCCCCTAAAAGCATCCCCTGGCAGAGCATCCCCTGGTGCGAGGAGACGAGAGACAAACACGCCCCGGCTCCGGGGGCTTAAATGAAAACCAACTCCAGAAATAACAGTGGGAGAAATCCATCTGGATAACCGTAGGTGGCAAACCCCGCGCCGGAGCCGTAATCTGCAAAGACAACAGAATTCATGACAAAGCACAAAGGGAAGCGCCGGGCTCCGCCGTCCCCAGATATTCATCCGTTAACGCGTTCCCTTTTTCGGCTGACATGTCATTTCAGACGGGCCTTTTCTGCCTCCCCTTTCTTCTCCCCCCCTGCTCGGCGCGCGGCTCTGCCGAGGCGGCTGCTGAATTGGATCACCTCAGGGCGAGCACTTTATTATCTGCAGTCAAAGCGTCACCACAAATACCCGTCTACACACACACGTGTCACTTCCCATTTGTCTCCTCCACGAGGTATTAGCGCACCGCGGCACCGCGGCCACCGGCGCGGCAAAGCCCAGCGGCACCAGGCGGGAGGCGCATCGCGGCCATGAGGGTGCCCCGGTGCTGCCCTGATGCTACCCCAGTGCCACCCCGATGCCACCCTTAAGAGACCAAGATGTCACCCCAACACCACCATGATGCCACCCCAGTACCGCCCCAATGCCACTTACATGCCACCTAACACTGCCCCAAGCACAGCCCTGATGCCACGGAGGCCACCCCAATAGAACACAATCCCATGCCACCCCAATATCATCCAGATATTGCCCCAATGCCGCCCCACTGCTGCCCAATGCTCTCCTAATGCCACACTTTTGACGCACAACACAGCCCCACTACAGCCCTGATGCCACCCTGATGGCCCCTGATGCCATTCTACCTAGAGGAGGGACCCCACTGCAGCTCCTCCCAGCCTCTCCCCAGCCCCCCTGCTTGGTCACTGATGGGGAATCAGCATTTGAATGGTTTTAAGACACGGATTTTGCATCCTAAATGTGGCTGTTGGTACCCATGGGACCTCATCCCTGCTGAGGGGAGCAGAATGGGCACCCCTGGTTCAGCAGATGCCCCATCTCTGGGTCTGCAGCCCCACACACCCCCGTTGGTACCCAAGAACCTGCTCCATGCCCAATGGGCTGGTGTGGTCCTGGGAAGTGTGGACACAACCCAAAACCTCACCATGCGCTGGGGCATTATGAGTGAATCCCACCCAAACACCAGGGCTCTGACCTGGTGGCCCTGGCACGGAGCAGCCCATCCTCACACATCCATCCCCCCACAACGTGTGTGACCCATTGAAAAGTGGTTTTGCAGCGTTTCCTGGCAGGGAAAGTGCAAGTCAACAGCACATTTGGGCAGGGCAGTTAATTGAACTCCTTTTTATGGCACGCATATAAATACACAGACCCATCATTAACCGATCCCTTCCAGAAACTGAAAATGAAAGAATTAATCTTACTTCACTCATGTGTAACCCCTCATGAAATTAAAATGATATTTTATGGGTGTGTACGAAAGCAGAGCCTCGCTGCAGCTACTCTAATGAAAATGCCCTTGGAACCGGTGGAATTGGGGAATGAGGAGCCAATAAACCCCGTTTATCCCGTATGCAATTAAACAGTTTTATCACTGATGAGAGGCACCCCCACAGGTCAGTGTGGGTGACCCTGGAGCTGGGTCCCTGGCACCGCCTCTCCTTAGTGTTTTAATGACCCAGCCAGATTGAGCCACCCCTTCAGAGCCATTTCTCACACCGTTCCCACTGGGCTGAGGTCCCATGGGGCCAACAAGGGCCAGGCCAAGGGGAATGGCTTTAACCTGCCAGAACAGGGGAGACTGAGCTGAGCTCTTAGGCAGAAGCTCTTC
>JBCJKH010043599.1:0-10734 GCA_039877255.1 Loriculus beryllinus
TTTCTTGAGAACATTTGCAATGGTGTGGTATGACCCAAAGAGCTTCTACTTCGTTTTTTTGGTTTTTTGTTTTTTTTTTGCAGATTTGGACATGAGGTGCAGAGAGGATTTGCCTCACCCCTCTGAAGTGTGATCCCTTTTGTCTCACCATTCTGACCTGCCCTTTCCACACTTGTTTCTGTCAATGGTTCCTGACCCTATTTTTTACTCACATTTACACAATCTCAGGCTTTCTGATCTTCATCAGTATGCAGTTTTCTTATCCAAATAGCCTTTTTCTCATTTCTTCAAGTTATTCTCTTCAGTATATTATCCCATGACTGGCCTGCTTCTCCTTCTTCTCACCTTGGAAGCTTACAGGCCACATCTCTGACCCACCATTTTTTTCTTGTCAGCTTCCTTCCTTATGGATCCTCTCCCTCAAATTGCTTATCCCAAACTCTACCCAATCCATGCCAGTTACGCCATTTATTGCTGGCATGCAATAATGGCATCTAGTCCTGAAGCCCACTGTACTCGCTTAGATAGCACTTGCTTTCACCAGCCTCCAAACTAAAATTTACAGCTTCACTTTGAAAATTTGCATGTATCTTCTATGTTAAAATAGAGAAAATATGAAGTTCGTGGTCAAGATTAATTATTATAATAAAAGTACACGGGGTAACATACTGTACACTGTATATTGATCAATCTCTCTGTATTAATGATTTAATCTTACAAAGCGCTTATAAATGTGCTTAATTCTTAGCATTCCAAATAGACTCAGTAGAAGTAGCCAGCTAAGGTCAATGGTAAATAATATTTCTGTTTAGATGTTCAGCTATACTTAAAATAGAACATTTAAAAAATGTTTCTTAATTTATATTAAGCTCAACAGAATTTCCAGTCCATTATACCAACTTAGAAGAATGTGTGTATCATGCAGTGCAAAGGATATATTCTTTTATTTTATAGATATATTTTATAGATTTATATTAAATATATATATAAATTATTTAAATTATTTTACAGATACATTTTTAAAAAATATTTTCTGTTTCTGTACATGTGGTCCCAAAGCACCATACAAGTTATTAGCTCACTGAAAAGCATGTTTCAAAAAAAAAAAAAAAAAAAAATTTAAAATGTTGCAAGCAAATAATATACTCTTTTTACAAATAAATATAGTAAGTCCAGATAAAAATAGAAAAAGACCAAGCAGACTTGCCTTGTGTCAAATCAGCTTGAAAGGTCGGTTCACTTGGGCCATAGTTTACAGAAGAGTGGCAGCATGGTAGATTTTAGACCTGAACAGCACTTCCATAGCTTTTCAGGTATTCTGTCAGTCCTGTAGCCTGAATACGTTTACTCTAAGCTGTTCCCATAAAGACAGATCTCGCGCCATGCAAATTGCTGGAGATTGTAGGAAAGCAAGTCTATGTTGTGGATAACTTCAGCTGCATACTTTTAATACCCAGATCTGCTGTTATCCTAATTTACATGATGCAATCAAATAATCATTTATTACTCCACTACTACCTCTGCATTTATCTTCAGCCATTGGTGGGGTTACTTTTGCATAAGGACCTGATGCACCTGTCTAATGTATCTAGTTACAGATATGAAAAAATCTCGGCAAAATCTCTTGGCTCTTTGTAGCTTCTAAGTACCTTTGCAAATCTGTCAGGCCACAATGATGCAAAGCATATAGTATGAACAGACCCATTTATTTTCAGTGCAACAATATAGCTTGGTTTTAAGTTTCATTGAAACTAATCATAGGCATAAATGCATTGGCTGGACAGGAATGGATTGCTGAATTGTATTTAATATATTTTGGCAGTGAATCTAATCATTCTGTTGCTCACATGTGGGAGGGAATCAACATGTAGGTAAGACTGTTCAGCTGAAGCAGAGTTTTGACTTGTTAATCTTTCGTAGAAAGTACTTGCCTTTCTCCTTGCATTGTTCCATTTACACAGATCTGAGTATCTGAACATGGAACAACCGTTGATATAGTACACTGACAACATAAGGCTTCCCTAGAGAGGAGAGGGAACTAATTACTCTTTCAGCTATGGTCAGTGTCACAAGGTGAAGGACCTTTCAAGAACTTTCCTTTTTTTCCTTCTTCTCTCCTTTATCTCTAAGTCAAAAATATCACTAAATGAATTGCTTTCCAGAGCCATGATATAAACATTTCTTATTATGTTTAATGAGCATGGGAAGTATGATTTATAGTTCCATATAACAACAAATAATATTTATTCATACTACTGTAAATAAAAATTAGCCATTAACATATCAAATTATTTTTAAAACCTCAGTACTTGAATTAAATTAAAAATTAGACAACTCAGTAAAGTGTATCTCTTAAAGCTATCAAGTATTAAATTCTTTTCTTACAAGCTGAATAAAACCCAACTTAGTTTAGGGAAAAAAAGAAGATATTTATTCAGCATGGTGTGTCATCTGTCCTTATAATTTCTAATTAAAAAAAAAACAAAAACCAAAACAACAAACTGTAAAACACCACAGTATTTATGGCATATTTTATTGTGATACAAGATAGATAAAATGTAAACAAGCTGTGGGAGTATTGGTATTTAAATTGTTGCAGAGTCAATTTCCAACTTTGACAATATCTTGACCAACTTCACAAATATGGAATTTCTTATTTTGAAAATAAAACATATTTTTTAATATAAAGCCCCAGGAACTGGAAAACTTGTATTGCAGGTTGATCTTTTGTTCATTTTAAAAGGAGAGGGTTCCATTTTTTTATGCATTCAGTATATCGAGAATGGGAAATTTTTCCTGACACTTGAAAATACTGTCACACATTGCCCACCCGAACAAGAACCAGACGTTGCTCTGATTGAACAGCAAAGTTTCACATTGATTTCAATGTGCTTTTTGTTTTGTCCTTTATACATAAAATAAAACTGTGTATGGATACTAGATAGGAAATTCTGTTCTTCAGAAGAGGAGACTAGAAGAAAACATTTAGTAAAAGCTAGAGGCTGTGAATAATGCGATGAGGCAGAGGAACCTGGCTCTATATGGGCTTAATAACTTCACAGCACCACTGCCTCTTGGCTTCTGCATTAGAAGTATGTGCAGGAGTACACTGAGATGTTGTCTACCTGTACCTGTACACAGAAATAAATCTACTCCTTATGAAACACCCCTACAGCTTCTCTAGTTTAGAAAAGTCTGAGATTTTGAGAAAAAAAGTGAGCCTCTGTTACTTGTGAAGTTCTTCCTTTGTCAGACTGAAAATGGTTCAAGTTTTGACATTTGCTTAGATCTCTGGAGACAAGTCCAAAATTTGAACAGAAGAGTGTGGAATGATTAAATACAGAAAGAAGCAGATTGGCTTCTGCCACTAGAGCTATAGAAATGAATCCTTCACCTTTTGGAATAACAAGAGAAATTGAAAACTCTCAAGTAATGGGTTAGTTTTGAACATGAATGGGGTGTTTCTCCATGGTGCTGTCTTCATGCTGTCTAATGCTTCTGAGGTGTTTAAATATGAGCTGCCCTCAGCATCTGGAAGCTATGCAGAAGGTGTGAAAACCAGGACATATTTAGTTCAATCACTACCAGATTAAATGTTTCCACAGAAGAAATGCCTTAAATTTGGACATAAGAAATTACATGTATATAACTATAGGCATAAATATATTTATTTGGTTTTAAGTTTATTCTTTCCCCAGCCTAATTAAAATTCCTGCAGTTGCTGCTGTGTTGCAAGAAGGGAAGATGTGCCCTAACTGCACAGGAGTAGCTGAAAGCATTATATACAGAACAAGTGTAGAACATGACTGTCCTCCTTTAGAAGGCTAGTGGAAATATTATATCCAGTCAGAACCTCCTACTTCATATTTAGAAAACCAAATGTTTTTCTTTCCTAGTGTGAAAGTTCTGAGTACTTGGATGCTGTGCAAGGTGTGTAGCTGTTATCAATTTTTAGCCCATCAATACACATTCACATCTTCCATGATAATAACATCTCTTCTTCCTCTTGCTGTGTGGAGAGAAGATCCTTCTTAGAGCACAGTATGTCATACAAAATAATAGAAACAAAATATCTGCAATGTAAGAACAAGAATATTGATGATAATCATTATTACAAACTTTATCTGATATTTACTTTTCTTCAAATATCTGTTGCTTTATATTGCTTGCACATGGACGTTTCATTTAATTTTATAACATCACTAAAACTAGAAACAATCTTAAGAATGTAATTCCCAGTTTATACACCATAGTGTTCATCTATGTGGAATTTCTTCTGCACCAAAGTAATTTTGTGGGTGCTAGCATTGTGTGAAAATTCCTTGACAAAGCCATGTAGGTGCATTATTTTTTTGGTAAATAAAGTATGACACCAATTTTTTAGACAATGAATAAAAGGCAGACATTTTTGGCAGGAAGCAAGGTTTATTATTTTTTGATCTGGGTGTTCTTCCTAAAATGGATATACATAAAACTGATAGGATTCAACTATCCACATGTGAATTTCCTATGTATCATTTTCTTGGGAATACTCCAGTCAGCAGATTAGGTTTAATGGAGATTAAAATGCTCCTCTTCCTATCCCCCTCCCCACAAGTCTTATAAAACTTTTTACAATATAAAAGAGTGTGAGTAACACCGTTGGTTGAAATATACCAGGAGAGCTCTGTGAAATACACTGATTGTGAGTGTTTGCAGACTTGAAGCAGTTGTTTTCCCACTTCTAGATCCAGCCATTTTAGTTTGGTCTGAGTTTGTCTTGAGTTTCAGACCCCTATGGAACCCAGACTCTAGACAAGCTCCACAAAGTGATTTTTAACTTTTTAGTACAGCTGCCAGCTCCACGTTCCCTCCCATGGTGCCTCCTCCACCGTCTGACCCATACCCGGCTCTCAGGAGAACTTCATGTTCCATGTTTCTTCTGAAACAAGGTGTAAAGCAGTCTGTCACACCCAGAGCAACCCCCCTCCCTCATGGAAAGCACACCAAAGAAGTCGATTGTTACCTGCAAAAATTGTGGGTCTTTTGGTATTCAATTAGAAATGTGTATTGCATGTCTTTTGAAGTCATAAACATGTTACAGAAGCTGGAGGCTCTCCTGGATGATAGGTTTCTTTTCCTGGTTTGACTGTTGGCTGTGCATCGGTTTGTGTATATTTAAAATCTAAAAATAAATAAATAAATAAATAAAAATCTACATCTGTTCCAGAGAAACTTGAAACTGAAACACTTATGTTTTACTGTGAAATTAATTTGGGAAAGAATAGAAAGATACAATACAGCCAGGACATTTGTTGAAAACCCTTAGCTTTGTGGTGATTGCCTTAGATTTAATATAAGACTAAGACTCACGACTCCTCAAGGAACGTGCTATCCAAAGAACTTCTGAGTTGCTCTTTCTTCCACTCCATGAATATTTAATTACTTACATAAACTGTTCATAACAGGATAAACTAAGTAGTTCAGGATCATTGTGTATCATTCTGGTGTGTGCCTTCACCCATTGAACACCCTCTTTCCAGCACAGACAGAACTTTTGTTAACTGGAGTTTTCATTTAAACTGTTTAATTCTCACAAAATGTATGAAACAAATCAACATTTTCACCAGAGTGCAGTTTTTAATTTACTGAATCCTCCCAAAACCATATTGGTAAAAGTGGCTGAGAAAAATAAAGATTTGATTTTATGGGTGTCATTCAGGAGTCCAAATTTACTATATATTCTCATCAATATATGTGTAATCCTGAAAAAAAAAAAAAAAAAAAAAAACAGAGAGAATTTTCTTCCTCTTCAATTCTTCCATGGTGCTGTCACTCCTTGTACAAATATGGGAAAAATGCAACATAATATGATATTTTTTCTGTGAATACTTTGCTTAAAAGAGACAGTGAAATATTTTTAGAGCCAAATTTAAGTTAAGGTTATTAATTTTATGCTGCAGTTCTTCAAAGTGCTTTTTGTATTTGAAAATCAAATTATTTCATTTTGAAACCTATACTATTAGGCTTTTAATATATCAATGATGATACATGATGACACATCAATGATGACATTTGCTTCTTGCTGCCCTACAGCATATTTTTTGTCTACACTGTACTGAATGTACACCAGCCTATGTAGACATGACCATTTTCAAAGCCTTTGTTCGGGAAATATGTGTCACATCTGTTACTGCAATATAATGCTTTCATTCTATTTATGTGCTTTAGCTGAGTAGTACAGATATAACCCTGTTTCTTTACAAAACAAAGCATCCATATTGTCTGATTACAAAATTTATTCACGCCAACATTTATTTTAGGAGAGTATATACAAGTAAGAGACCATTTCCTAGTCCTTTGTGACACCATCTTCCTCCTCTAGAAGGTTTATTTGCCTTAGTAAATAAAAACCTCTAGAAGATTTATTTGCCAGAAGTAAATAACTTGCTCTTAATTGTTTAATAATTACACCTAGTAACATTTTTCATATAATAACCAAATGATGCTTCATATATTGTTATGCTTGAAAAGTGAAGTTTATTTTTCATCAGCAAAAAATAAAAATCAATTATATCAGGTTTTACCAAAATGACCAGAGAGAAAGGCGAGAACAGAAGGCTCTTTCTCATGAATTCAGAGATTTTGGAAATTTAAGATCTCTAGATGACATACATGGTGGTGATTCCTATAACAGTAACCTGTAACTTCATCTTCATTATTGTATTACATCAGTGTCTTTCTGAGATTTCAGTCAGCATGTTGGAAGGATTCTGATGTTTTACCTGATGTCTATTACTGCTGCTTTTAAAATCAGTGCACAGAACAATGCTTCAAAACTGAATTGGTCATACTATTACTGAAAATGACAACAGATATGCTGATGCCATTTGAGAATTTTGAAGGGGTTTTTTTTAATTGCTTTTTAAATTTTTGATGTACAGGTAAGGGTTATCTATGAACCAACCATCACCTACCTCCTAAGTGATGAACATGGTCAGGTTTCGCTGAAAGCAAAGTGGCAAAATGTGCTCAGGAGCTTGCAGCAGCTATTGCATGATCTTTCTTGGCTTTAATAAAAATTCATAAATAGATTCAAATTAAGGTAAAAGAAAAAAGACCTGTCATAGCAGAAAGAACCATTTTTTTCTTCTCACACAAAAAGAAAAAAAATAAATATGTTCAAGGACATCAGATACTCATATCTTAGACTCCAAATCATTTAACAAATAAAAAACAAACCACCAAACAAACCCATACCCACACCTTTGATTTCTCAAGGAAGAATACTTTTTTTATCTCAGATTTTTTTTTTTTTTTTCAATGTCATGGAAAATGGCAAAAAAAAAGGAAAAGAAAAATCATGAAAAGAACCTACCTCTGGGTGAGTCCCAAAATATTTTTTTTTCTTTTGGGGAGAGAGTAATTTGGGAGGAATGCCATCCTTATTGATTTCCCCAGAATTGCTATTATATTTATTTATTTATTGTGCAGCTAAGAAAACTCACTGTGGGCATGTTGGATCACCCTCTGTGATGTGGCAGTACACATAAAATCAGTGGCTTTCTGTAACTCCCCTGCTTAACATTCAACAGACAGGGAGAGGATCTAAATGTAAAACCTGGCTCTGAAACACCACTGTCAACTTCCTGCCCTCCGATAAATGATCCAGAGCTACTCCACATCAGGATGGAAATGTGTTAGGCACTAAAAACCACTGCTTGCATGACATCATTCCATAACAGATTACACTGTAATGTTAGGAATGTAATCATTAGCATTTAAACATGCATAAAATTTAATTAACCTACTTACCAGTTTGCTTAGAACTTTTGAAGGGCTACCTAGAGTCCTCTCTAAGCATTTTATTGCAGAGTTTTGGAAAGCTCACAAAAGAGAGAAGTTCACTGGGATTTTTCTCCCTAAAGCTGATGAGCCATGACAGATGAGCAGATGACCCGAGTTAATTATTATTGAATTCGTTATTACTGCTTTGTTGTCACCCAGCTCAGCCAGGGTAAAATGATGACAGTAGGTATCTCATTAAAACAGCTGTTTCAATTATGTAGCGGCAAATATTTAAAAAGCGGGCCTTCCAAGTTTAAAGCTGTTAGCAAAGTTTGTTTGTGCTGGTTGTGCCAAGATTCTTTGACCGAAAAAAGAGGGGAGAAATATAGTGTCCATCTTAATTGGCTGGGGTAGGAGAAGAGGGATGCTAAGCAGCAGAACACAAAAGGTTGAATGTGAGCTCCGTACAAATTTCCAGAGTTTGTGTGTGAATTAGTTTTTTTCTCATCTTTGGCTAGATTCAGTTTTGTTTATTGTACAACAGTTACATTCAGACAGTGCAGTGTAACAAAAAAAGCAGTGTTTGTGTTAATTTCTTTCCAGCTGGAGGAAGTGATATGACTGTAAGATTTGGTTTGTGTCTTTTATTTTGTTTGGGGTTTTCTAACTGTTTATTGTTTACTTGATTACATTCATGTTTACTCATTTTAAGCATTAAGCATTCCTTCTTTCATAGACAAGAACAAGTCCTGTCTCAGATGTTGTTTCAAAGTCTTTCAATAGCCATTTTGATCTCAAATATGAATAAAAAGTTTATTTTATTGCACTAGCAATTTCCCTGATACAGGCATGGTCATATTCTTCATTCACTTAGAATGAGTACATTTCTCTGCATTGAGTGCAATGTTATCTCTGTGCACTTAGGTTTTACACCTTTCTGTTTCCATGTTGGTTATATATCTTCAGAATGAGTATAAAAACATAAAGATGCTTGATATTGACTTAACTAGAACCATTCTCAGAAGACCATCCTACGGGTTATCAACTAATTTATGATTGAGACGTGTTTTATAATAATACAATTCCTCTGACAAGTGTACTGCCAACAATAACCTTCAAATTATTGAAGCAAATGGCTCAGTGCCCATTGAGACTAAGACTGCATTTGGTCTAATGTATCTACCCAAGGTGATGGATCACTTTAACAATTTCTGTAGCTGCAGCTATAAGTTGCATGCATTCAGTGGCCTATTCAACTAAAAATCACCTGCCTCCCTGGAGCTGATTAGAGATGGCTGGGCACTAAACAGCAGCACGCTGTCCCAGTTGTGTGGGTTTTAGAAATGCAAACACTGCTGTGTCATTATGCTTCCTACTGACTACAGCTACCACAGCCAGAATTTCCTCAACTTGTCCTGTTTCCCAACATGAATTCTACATAGGTGGAAAAAAAGAATTTTTGGCCACCTTATTGATATATGGACATTCAAGAGCCTGCTTTTAGCAGTTGTTGAGCTGCTGGCAGCAAATTCTGTATCAGTGGTCATTGTGAATATGCAGATTATCTCAACAGCTTGAGTATGGTATGTCCAACATGTCCAGAAGTCATGGCAAGGGTTAGGATATCCATTCATTGTCTATTCTGTGCATACAGACAGTGTTGGACTTACTGAAAATGGGCAAAATATAATTAGTGGAATTAAAACATCCCATGTATAAATATGACAGCCCAGTGACCGTCTCTCTAATGTTAGCTCAGGAGCATTATGAATTTTCCAACTCATAGAAACACATAAGGAACATTCTTTGAAGGTTACTATGTGTGGGTTTTACTGTTAGCTCAAAGAAATTGAGAGAATGGTGTCTCCTGTTAAAAGGAAAGTCATGTACTCAGAAGATATAAAGGGCCATATATAATAATCCTTAAAGCAGAACAGTCACTGCAGTTTTCTCAAAACAAAGTGATCACTATTATAATATAGCTATTTTTCAGAGGTAAAACAAAAGCATATTTCTCATTACCACTATTTTTCTTTATTTTTAGAGTAAAAAATGCCTGTATAACACCAGTTTGGCATGTGCTTGGTTATTAATTGTTTCAATTTTGGAGAATCTAATGTAATTGCTGCTGAGTGGCTCTTCTTTCCCACCAGTCCTGTCTGGTCTCTTATAGGGGAAGAAAAAACAAAGAAGAAAAAAGCATTCTTGGCCAAGATAGGTTTTTAAATCTCTATATAGATTTTGTCACTGCAGTGAAGAACTTTTACAAGGTGTCCAAGCATCTAAGTTAATTATAGCTGGAGGATAAATCTCTATATTTATAAAAGAGTAGATGAAACTTTGGGGTGAGGGAAAAGGGTTGTCTTATGGGTATCATCATTGTGAAAGCAGCTTGAGTTAAGAAAGAGCATCTGAAGTCTTCCTCAGGAATTATAAATTTCCAAATCTCATTGTTCCAATTGCAGCCTTTGGGCACAAGTAAATATTCCAGAATGAAACTGAGCCACTTTCCTCTGTTTTCTACACAGACTTCCAAATGGCTTAATTTTAGTAGTAATCACAATTATTCATATTTTACATGGTAGTAAATATGCTGTACATTTGTACTAAATTCAGGGGGGTGGGAAAGACTTTACTATATAATAGGGAAAAAATTGGCCCCATCTAATACAAATTTTTATCTTTAGGGTAAAAACTGAATAGCACATGCCAGGTTTTCTTTCAAGGCAGAAAAACTGCTACATTGCAAAGAACTACAAATGAAGTCAGACCTTCCAGGAACATGAAGACACACAGTAACCTACCTGCCTTTCTGCTGATTATGTACTAACTGCAAAGGGAGCAATCCCAGGTGGAAGCGTGGGAGAAGTGTGATGACAAGGACCATGTAGTGGGAGTGTTAACACCCAGTGCCCTTTGCTGATGAGTTGGATAGACAGACTGCCATCACTTCCCTTCCTTTCCTTT
>JBCJKH010043600.1:0-21922 GCA_039877255.1 Loriculus beryllinus
AGAATTGTAAACTTAAGGGGCTTCACAATGTTTGTAACTGCAGATTCTAGCACAGCGGTTTATAATTCTGGCTGAGGCTTATAGACATTGTCACAGTATAATTATATTTAGTAAACATAAAAAACCCCTTCATCAGCTAACTATCCTAACACCTGTGACATTCTTTGCTTTCTTCTTGCAGACCTAGGGCTCCTTAATGGAATATTTTTAATTAGCAAAAAAAAACCACTTACCAATTTAACTTTTTAACGCCAAAATTAAATTAAAACAGAATACTGAGTTTGTATATTAATCATACGAGGTTGAATACAATTTGTTGTTTCACAATTCTAGCTCTTCCCTCAAGCTTCCAGACAGCATATCAGAAAGAAAATCTGAGGCTTGAGTTTTATAGTGCAGCTGCTACAGAAATAAGTATAGGTTATGTGGCTCAAAAGATATACTTCCAAAATTATGCAGATCCTTCTCACACTGTTTAATATACCTTATTAGCAAGACTATACCAGTTTAACCATACTTGGTTTACGTGGCTTAAACGACACCATGCAGAGTGGCAATGGCCCAAAAAAACGAATCAGCAAAAGCAGAAAGTTTACTTAAGTTGGGTGCAGATTGCTTTGGTTTACATGATGCTGCCAAGCTATTTTTATCATTGTAGTCTATGCCTTGGCTAAAAGTTAGGAGCAAAATCTAAGCACATGTAAACTTCAAAGAGTTTTTACATTTCAGCTAAAGCCAAACTGTATTGACATTTCCATGTCTGAATTCAGAACCTACCAATTTTGTGTCATTTTAAAAACTGCATATGTTTGTGTCTGTAAATAGCACAAGAAACAAAAGAATAAACAAAACAGAAGTTCAAAGCGATACATCAGGTTTTTGGGGAGCTCTAAAGGCAAATTTTTTTCTGTTGTTATATTTCCAACAGCATGAAAAGCATAGCTAATTTATACCATTATTAATAAAAAGCAATGGTCTAGTCTTTATTTCAGTGATTTCAGTGCAGAATACCGATTTATATGTAGTGAAGATCTATTTTGTATTCTAAAACTTTAACATACACTGGAAGTTAGCAGGGAAGCATTGTCTTGGTTTAGAACAGTATGATATTGAAGGCAGTCTGTTCATAACTGATTAATTCTTTTTGATTCTGGTGACTCTTACATTATGGCTGTGTGAACAGGTACTGAGCTATAAATTACATTTGAATATTGGTTTTGTCTGCTTGCTGTAACATCACTTTGACTGAAAACATACAGGATTGGTCACAGGACTAACGAGGAAACTTTAATTTTCATAGTTCTCTATGACACAGAAGCCCCTGAACAAAGATTGGTCAACTGGTGCAGACAAGTCTTTTATTTCAAGACTGAACTGTGGGAAGGAGGTAGCTAAACAATAGGACATTGACTTTGATACCTCAGTAGGGCTGGTCAGGGGCTATGCTCTGACAGAACCATATGCATTTTTTAACAAAGAAGGCCATTTTGTGTGTGAGAGAAGAAATGCAGTACAACAAATCGTGTGTTTTAAAAGCACTTCATAAATGCCCTGCTAAAATTCTGGTCAACATGAAAGTAAAGGCATTTGGAGCAGACGAGTGCTGTAGGTCCCCTCCTATTGAAATATCCTGTTCTGTTCTATTCATAACGAAAATTTGACTGTGACCCATAAAGTACACTTACCTTGGTTTAACTTAATGCATGAATATATACTTCTACATACATGCCATCTAGGAAATGAGTAAAGAGCAACTGTGACGAGATTTCTGAACATATAATGAACATATAATTAAAATATAATGAAAATATAACATATAATGAACATATAATCGAAAACACTGTTTACAAAAACAAGGAATACAAAGTTGCAAAATTTTACTTCCTATGCAGAAGGTAGAGGGTCTTGTGATGCTTATAAATACACAGTATGTATAAATTATAGGTTAAAACCCAAATTCTACTCAAGAATTCAACAACATGTTCAGACTAGTTTGCATTTAGCAGGACCTTATCACATGAATATGTGCTGCAGTCACTAGGGCTATTCTAGACTTTAATGATTTTATACCATACAATAAACTATCATCATGCTTCACTTTCATTGTGTCCATTGACTATATATATTGTTGTCCAGTACAAAGATTTCAAAGTTTTGCCATTTTAGAATACCCTTTTTAAACTGATGAGATATTTACAGAGCAAAAAGTCAACTTGCTTTGAATTTAGATAATAGAATATGACTCTCATTATAGGTATAACCCCTTTTATCCTTCTTGTGATCTCTCCAAGGGTACAGTGTTGATGATAGGGGAGGAAATGCATAGACATTGCACTTGCATGGGAGAAACACAGCACGCAATGTCGAAAGACCATCTCTAAATAGTGTTCCAGTATCCCCATAGAGAAAACACGGCTCATTAAAAATGCAAATCTAACAGGCATAAGCCTCAGTACAACCACTTCTCTGAGAATGGAGCAGAAGTGTTTACTCTTTTTTTCTCTACTCTGAGGAATAATTTATAACAACAATATTCATTCTGCCTAAGCAGTCTCTGGCACCAGAGTATGCATATCAGCAATTGTAGTACAGTCATTCACTATTGGCACTTCAGGCCAATAAAGTTTATTTCACTTGGAGTGCTGACATGGCTGTCTGCAAACAAGGCTCTGAAACTAAGACAGCTGGAATGTCATGAAAGAATATTGATTTTCTCTCTTCCTTTTTACCTTTTTCCGTTTGGTGGAACTTTAGTGCATTTAAGAGTGCTAGTCACCTCCCAAGACATGAAAGCAAAACTGGCAAAATCCATTTTTATATTTTCCTCCATGTATATCCCAAGTAACATAAAACAGTGAATAAGATTAAACCATGCAGTAGATTCAGGGAAGAAAAAAAAGGTTTTGTGCATTGTGCAGATGGTCCTAAAAGCTTTTCATGAGTTTAAAGCTGCCTGCATAGGGAGGGTCGGGTTATTAATAATTTAGTACCTTTGGCAGGATCAATATAACTAATTTGTTATGTCTGCAGAGCTAACTCCTATTCCTTCGTGAACTGAAGACTTGAGAAATTGAAGTAACGATATAAAAGGAAAAGCATTTGTAGAGATTAAGGTGAATTGATTGATACAGTCTTAAGAAGAATTGGTAATCTAAGAATATATTTAAGGAATTCTTGTACATTTTTAGCATTTGCAACTTGAAGAACTTGCTACTACACTTTTTTTACTCCTAGAAATGTTTTCTAAATATCAGATCTCACAACTGATATACACATTTGAATTGTTTAGAAAAGCCCCACCCTTACAGTAGCAACACCCCTCTGGTCTGATTCTGTGATACCCTGTTGAAGGAGTCTTAAACAGTTCCTATTGTGAAGTTGCATAAACTAATACAGATTAAAGGAATAAAGGAAACTGAGTTCCAGCCAAAGGTGGGGGAGTTTGAAAGAAACTGCTCTTCCTCTCCTTTTCTTTCCTGAACTATTCCAGTCACTGAGCAAAGTTCATCCCAGGCTAATAGTGTATGTCCTTTCTAGAGGTTTCTGCACTGGCTCAGACTCAATAAGAACAGCCCCGAAGAGTAAATGTCATAAATAATGATTTGCAAAGGCAGAAAGCAGCCACACCTTCTCATTTAGTGAAAGGTGAAGGACCAAGTACAAATCTGTGGAATGGAAATACCAGACACTGCTATCAGTGGTATTCCTACCCATCTGCTCCATCTACTCCATCTGCTCCATCTACCATTTAAGGCACACTCACATGCTCAGCTCACAGACTTTGGTGTGAACCTTCCCCAAATGATAGACACTTCCATCAGCAGTCTGCTCTCTTTCTTTGGTGGCAGTCACCACAGTTACAAGACTGGTTTCCTGGTCTTTCTCATTGATCTGCATTTTCATGAGCTTTACATTTCATGCCTTTAGGTCATTTCTTGTGGGACAGAACGCCAGCCTCTCTGCTATTGTGAACGTGTGTTGTGAACCTGTTGTCTGCTGTGGAATGATGGGAAAGCACCTCTCCACAGCATGATTTAAAAGGAAGGACAAAAATAGGATATTTTATGCAAAAGGAGAATTAAAAAAAAGAAAGAAAGGGCACATGGAACCATTGGACTACACTCAAGAGGACATTGCTAAGATAAATCAATGGTGAAATTGATCTCTTGTGATGTTTACAGCTATTAAATAAAGAATAGTTGGCTATAGCAAATGCAAAAAACATTATTACCTAAATGTCAGTTTATAGAGTGTCCTAGAGTGGGTTGCATTTCATACAACGGGGAAACAAAGCTGAAGAATTCTAGCAATATGTCTAAACAGTTCAGTTAAATTACTATATTATACAACATAGGGAAATTACAACTGGCAGAACACAGCCTGAAGAAGTTTCAGCATGGACTTGCAGTAACTGGTGCAAAGAAATGTATTACACTGCTGTAATTAAAATACACATGTAAAATTTCAGTCCTCAGTTATAAGCAAAAGGCTGTGAAGCACAAATCATTTCAACCCTGGAAGAAAACTTACACTTAAAACAACCTCTATTAACATGTTCAATTGCTCTTTCTCTCTTCTTTTTTCTTTTCTTTTTTTTTTTTTTCAGGAAGTTGTTTGCTGATTCTTTTGGTGCTTGTTTTGTTTCAGTTATTGCCAGACTTGTAGGGTGGAGTGGACTCTTTTCTGAATCTTTATATGCTTTACTCTCTTGCAAGTGTACCACTAGCACAAGCACGTATATATATGCATGTCCATAAAAGCAGTAAAGCCAATTGTAGCTCAACCTATGATTGGTTTGGTTTGTAAAGTGTGCAGAAAAGCACTCTGGAAATTGGGGCAGGTATGCTGATTTTCATGCAAACGTAGTAAGTAAATACAAGAGCTGGAATAGGCACTGCAAAATAATTGTATATGGAGCGATTTAATTTCTAATTGTAGTAATATTTGGTTAAATAGATTTCCTAAATAAAGTCAATGAAAGGGATGCTTTATAATGGTGAAAAAAAATTACACAAGAATAGCTACTATTCTTGGCTTATTAAACAAAAATAAGTAAACTTCATGCACAGGTACGCACCTAATTTACTTCTCTGTATACAGGTTTAAGATGCACAAGCATTCTGCTTTTCACATACACCTTGAAATTATATAAAATTATATAAGCAATAACGCCATCCAAAACAACAAACAATCTAGGCCCCAAACTTATGTTGGAGAACAATGATTTTGAATTTAGGAGAAGGGTAAATGTGAAGTCTTTATTTGATAGAAGAAATGAAAAGGATGTTGGTGGAGAATTCTGCCCACCATAATCTGACAATGAATAAATGGCAACTGTCAGAAGTACTAATTGCAATGGAATTCTCTTTCTCTTAACATTGCTTTATTTTTTTATTTTATAGTCCCAGAATGTTTCTGTGCCACTTTCTGGTTACCTTAGATGGTTTTGGACTCACATTGCATTATTTTTGTTTAAAAATATTAAATGATTAAATAAAGTGATTGCTAGGAAAACTGACAACCTTTAGTTAGCGTTAAAATTCAGAGCTAAATTTTACACAAACCACTTATGCTCCAGGATTGCTCTTGCATTTCAGAGAGTTAACTCTGCAGTTGCAGCACACTTCCACAGTGTTTCTACTTTTTGTTCTGTACTCCATGGTAAAATGCTATTATATAATGACTTCAAGCTTCAAAACATTTGCCTAGCATTTTTGCTAGGTCTTAAAGCACAGAGCAACAAATTAGGACTATGACTGTAAGGCCAACTAAAAAGACATATTCCGTGCTGAGTTCTTCTCAACAGTACTCTATTAGCTATCTTTTCCTAATTGAAGGACTTCAGCTGACCTAGTACTTCAGGAAACACACCATGGAGATTTTTAAACTTTTAGAAAACTTAATTACAGAAAAGAAATTTACCAGCAGGAACAAACTGATTATTAACAGAAGCTATCACCATCCCAAAGTCCTTGTGTTCCAAAGAGAGGAAACTAAAAGGCTGAAATAAACCTTTTGGTGAAAGTATTGCTGGTTACATCTCAAATAAAATGCAACTTTCAGAGTGGTGACAAAGTTGTAATGAAATCCCATTCAAGATTTTCTGATAGCTGCTCTTTGTCAATAGCAAAAAAAATCAACTGCAAGTTGTCCCCAGTCCTTAGTTAATCCAGAAAATGTTGGTTTTTATATTACTCTGTCTTTTATTTATCAAAGTGAGTCAGTGTTATTTATATACAGTAGAAATAATGTAGTAACCACATTGCAAAAACTGCTGAAAAAGTTGCATGTACCCCAACACTTACAAAGGGACTCTTCATATGTGATATTTTCTTCCTGAAAAAATACATTACTATTTTAGCTGGTTCAGGCATTTTTACAAGGTTCCTTGTATAGAAAATTATTGGATAAAGAGTAGCTACAATGGCTTGGAAATGAGCCATGAAATGCACAATTTATAAGTCAAGTTCAGTATGACTTCATCATATTGTAGTTCTATTCGGGCACCTCATTCTTATACTATAAATACCAAGCAGTAGCTCCCAAGTCTGTATGTAACTCAGAGACAGTCAAAGCACTTCCCTCACATTTACACCACGCAAAGTGGAAGGGGCTGGGAGACATCTGAAAGAAACAGAAGAGATAGCACTGTACCTCCTGGGAGCAGAGCAACAAGGGCCTTGCAGCAGTGATGCCTTCTTTTAGCCAAGAACTCTTTCAGGACATCCGTCTTCTCTTCGTTGTGTGTGGGCATACCTCTTGTGCCACAACCACATGAAGATTTCCCTGTGCAGATCATAGGACAAGTTACATATTCCTCCTAGAAAGAATCTCTTTGCAACCCCACAATCCTTTTAAGTTATGCCTCACTTCACTTCTTCAGGAAAGTCCAACAGGAGACTGCTAGCCAGTTTTGCTTTGTACTATGCTGTGTGAGTAATTATGTTGAGGCACAATGTATTTATCCTGGTAGAGAAAAGAAATTACTAATTACCAAAGAGATTTAATTGCACTTCTTTTTAATCAATATAAAATACTTAAATTATTTCTATTATCTCTGCCTCACCGAATTTTTTAACTTTCAGTCTATTTTGTTAGCTTTTTCAATTAGTTTAGTAAAGCCAATCAATAGATCAGTTTCTGTATATAGAATCAGCAAACCAGGGCCTTCTAAATTAGACTTCTAACTGAAGAACAGTCCTTTTCATCTCATTAGATTCATTATAGAAAATTGTGCTTGATTCATGGTCTTTATAAAATTTTTCTCAGATGACAGAATTTTCCTCTCTATCAAATTTAGCTTAATAGTAGGTTATTTAGAGATAAGTAAGGAAACAATCACCAGCTTTCAACCAGAGACGGATAAGCTTATTTGTTCCACTTAGCTCTCAGTGTGCTGAGAATGTCTTCACACTTTCTAAGGACTTGGATTGTGCCATGTAAACATAGACCTATGCTGAGTGAAACTCCAACACTGAGCCCTGAGGGAGCACAGAAAACCCACTACATGCAACTGTAAACAAGGGATGTGAAGCAGTTCCTCTAATCGTGAACCCTTTTTCCTATTTTTAGATTCATTGTTTCCTGATAAGAAAGGAAGCTAATTATTTTGTCCAGGAGCACTGGACAGCCTTTGTCCATTCATACTTTGTCCTGTACATCTGGGTAAGGAGCAAGAAGATACTAGTCCTACATGCTAAAGCTCGTTTTGCTTTCTCACCATTGTACTTTTATTGCCTCAATAACTTGAAAATCATTTCATGTTCTACAGATATTCATACAGTATGGTATGTACACATCCGTGAGGCAAAAACATTTTTCACCATAAAATGGTTGCTCCTGATAGAAATCTCTATTTATAAAAATATCAGGGTCAGGGAGGATACACTTAGGGAAAACAATTAGGTTACATTACCAAACTGTAGTAATGTTTTCTTGGCAGCAGACATGCCTCTGTGGCTGCCACCACATATAATGTACCCTCTTTAAAGACTACAGGCTGGAAAAATAAACAATTCAATACCGAGTCCCACACACTCAATACATGTTAGAAAACTGTATTTCAGTTGTGGATTCATAAGCTAGTTTTACCTCATTTTACACGTACTCTGATCGGCTAGTTCAGATACTGTATTTTAGATTAGGAGAGAATCTGGTGCATTTTTCAAAGCTCAGCTAAATCATTACTGAATTCCCCTAATTCATTGGCAAAATGATGGAAAGAGAAGCAGTGAGGAAGCATGATGACAAGACTAGTTTAAAAAACAGGCATTATGTGTGCACAAAACACACATTCTTGCAGCTTACAAATACCTCTTCTATGCCTAAATGCACATGCAATGCTGTTTCAACTTTATTGACTGAAACATCCACTGCTCAGAATTCAGAAAAAACACCTTTAAGATTACGTATCCAAGTTTAATTCAGCCTTCTTGTATATTTACATTAGGACATTAATTATAAGATTATACACTCCATTTTTTAAGAGCCCTTTATTACTTAATGCAAATGATACAAGATGGTTAGTCGTTTGAGAATTTGTTTAAAACTGCGGTTTAAATTAATCAAGTGTACTTATCAGTGGAAAAGCCCAATGAACCAGGCTTTACGTACTTCTGAGAATCCCTACTTTACGCAAAGGCAGAATTAGTTTTAAGGTGATTACTTCTGATGGCGTTCTATACTACAGATTAATGTTTGATCACTTCACAGACATTCCTGGATTTTTTTCTGCAGCACCTCTATTAATCAAGGGCATTGTAACATCCAATTTGTACATGAGCGAGAAGGGTAGAGAAAGAGGATTAGATGTGCAAAGGTCAGAGTATCAATGGTACTTTAAGTTGCCCGCTTGGGATATTTATTTCATTTTCCTGAGAAGCTGATGTTATACAGCTCTTCATGTTTTTCAAGTTCAGGTTCCAGTAAGTTCTGTTGCAGTTCTATGAGAACAGAATTTCTCATAGGTCCTTATGTCTCATGCTGGACATGTAGGACATGAGGACATGCAATTAGCAATGACCTCAGAAAAGTCTGGTTTGCATGACTTGCTTAGCATCACACAGTTGGGAAAAGGGAGGAAAGAAACAAAATTTCTCAGAACTGTATTCAAAGATCTCAACAAGGAAACCCTCACTTTTGTTTTTGATATCTCCTTTTAGTTACAAACAACCTCTTAATAATAAGACCTGATTCACTCTCAGAATATGCCTTTTATGCACTGAATGTGTGAGGATTCTTTTGGAAATGATCACATCACTAAAGACTATATCATAATGCATATGTATAAGGAGCCTGAATTAATACTACCCTAATACTTTTAACCCAGAGTTTTGTAACTTCTAAGTACTTTGAGTTTTTGGTTTCTTTTCTTTCTTATATGTAGGTATGTATCCACGTACATGTTTTGTGTGTGTATTTGTGATTTTCTTTCTTCCGTAACCTGAAAGTAGAGACACTGCATCTCAGGGTATAACAGTGCCCTCCCATGTATCCTGAGTAAGTGTCAAGTTTTTGAGCTAAAGGAGTAACCACGTGATAGCAATAGCAGGATTTCATGCACTGTGCACAAGAAATATATGTGTTTCCTACACAAGAGTTTCTATCAGCAGAACTTCTATCTGAAGATATTTGCTGATAGAAGAAATTTGGAATTAAAAATCAAGGGGCTATTCTGGATCCTAGCTGGAGCTTCTGCTCACCACAACCTTGGATCGTTTTCATGATGGTTCTCTCCAATCATCCTACCACTATTTCGTCATCCTGAGCTCTTGTTCCCTCTTTTTTTTTCTCTTAACCCAGCCTTGTCCTAACATGGCTGGTTTCCTACCTCTCTGTATATTTTGAAACTGATAAAACAACAACTAAAAACCCTCTTCTGTTTTATTGCTCCTACCAGCTCCTTTTCACAAACTGGTTTTACAATCAGTTCCTACAGTACTTGTTTTGTTCAATTCTCCCTAAGTTTTCAAAACAATCCAGTCTGCTGTACGATGTTCCAGTCCTTACTCTGTCCCCCAGAAAGCTATCTAAACTCAGTGGTCTTTATTTTCCAGCAAGCCTGATGCCATTTCCTCCACTGCTTCCTTGATTCATGTTATTTTTATTATCAGACAAATCCATCTGTAGTCTCTGTCCAGCTCACGGGTGCAGTTGCCCACACACCAGACTCCAGTCTCATTCTCCACAGCAAACCTCATGCAGCTTTGTTTTCCTCAGGTGTCCATTATTATTCTTGATTAGCCCAATCGTCTGTTTTCCAATTGTTTATCCTATTTCTCCTCCTCCCCAGTCCTATTGTCACTTTTAATTATTCATTAATACAGTCTTATTCCCCCCTCAGTCTTCTGTCTTGTGTTTTTCTTTGTACTGTTTAGAGAAGAGTTTGAGAGAGGCCAGGGGCAGATTATTCAGACTACAGGATGGGCAGGTTCACTGCCTGTGGTTGTGATGGTAGAATTGGTATTCCTGCTAGGATATTCATGTAGGTATGTTCCTATGTGGGTTTTCTAAAGAATTAGTTATAGCAGGCCTTACAGAAGATAGGTGCAGTAGGCACCATCCACACAATGTGCTTACAAAGTAAAGACTTGCTAAATAACAGGGGCAAAAGAAAGGGAGCAAAAGAGGACATATTTATGGATCATGTGCTATATGACAGACAAGGTATGTAAAAATTGAGGTTAGGATGCAAGTTCAATGCAAAACATAAGTACCTCGACTTCTATGAAAAATGAAGGTAAAAAACTTGCAAGATTTTGTTGGTCTCAGAAGCACTTTGTGGCAGTGTGTCAATAAAAAGAAAGGGCACACATGAGTCAGAATGTGTTCATGTGCTCTATCCTAAATGCTGGACTTACTCTATGGTCGTTCTCTGGAAGAAAATAGTGCTGAAGTCCCTGGACAGCACATTTGCCTGCCCCATGGTCTCTAAGATTGCAACAGTGGCAGAAAGATCAAACTTGTCAATGTTAAACAAACAGGTCCAAGCTCACATAAAAGTAACAATTGTGTTTAATGGTGCTTTTTTGAGTTTTCACATCTGACCTGTTAACTGCAGACAGACTTTAAAACTCAGATAAATCTGTGCAGCCTTTCCTGAGGGTGGCAAAAGGCACATCCCTGATAGAAAGGCTTTCCCTTTTCCTTCAGATAACTTTTACTTTCTTTCAAATGAAAGATTTCTCTTGTTTAATATGTACAAAGCAATATATTTTTCTGAAGCTTCATTTTCAGAAATATCCAAATCATTTCCACTTAAATTAAAATATATATAAAAATAATGTAATTCTGACAAGGAAAGGCAACCAGCTTCTGAAATGCCAAATCAATTATATAAAATACAACAAAATTATAGGTGGCAGAATACAGAATTTCATAATGGGAACCTTAATAAAGGACACTTACCACTTCCATCTCTAATAGAGAAACTAATTTAGAGTGCTCTTTTCCTAGAGGGTGTTTTACCTGGTTTGGAATTGTTTCTGCCTTTGTTTAGTTTTCTAGTTTTTAACTTCACCATAAAAAAAGCAAACAAACAAAAACTCACAAAGAAACAAAAAAAAAAAAAAAAAAAAGAAGAAACCCAAACCCACAAAGCCAAGCAAATCAACAAAAGCACACACACAAAAAAACAAACAGGAAAAACCCTCACTGCTTAAATTCAAACCACATGGGAGAAAAAGTATTGCAAACTGGATCACAATTAGTGAAAGCTGATTTGGAGAAATATTCAAAAGCAACAGCTGCCTGTCTGCATGGCTACAAAAGGATCACCCTTTACGGAGTGTATTTTACTTGGGATTGTTTTCTAGTGAATCTACTCACCCAAAAAAATTCCACAGCAGCAAGAATCTCCAGTATCAGCAAAACCACACCTTTTTTTTTTTTTTTTTTTTGATGGCTTTTCAATCATAATCTTTTGAAAAATATATAAACATTTCCACCAACGAGTCCATACAGGATATATGGAATACGTAGAAATTGCTTCAATTATTTATCTTCTGAAATATTTAACACCATTCTAAATGCTTCTGGAACCTCTTTCAATAATTTTCTTTCTAAGATCTTGTCTACAATGGGACCTACTGAATGGCACACCTCTATCTCTTTCATAGACTCACATACATGTTTCCCTATTGTGTCTTAGCACCAGCACAGATTGTATTCCAGCAAAACCACAGCTGTAAATCTCTTGTAAAACTTTTCAAAACACTATCTTTTCAGCATGCTGTTTCCATTATCATGCTCTTGTTCAAACCTTGACATGGCCTGGGTTATGAGACCTGGTCAAACTCTGACAGCTGGATGTGAAAGAGCTCAGCAGAGAGTGGAAAATCAAACAACAGGAAAGATCTGAGGAACGCTGGGAAGCTACAGGTGGCAGAGCTCTCAGAAGCTGATAACCTTGGAAGGATCCTTGCATTCAGTCTAAAGCCTCTTTTATCAGTTTTGCTCAGGGATTAAACACTTTGTTTTGGAAAAATGGAATCAAAATGAGATGGAAAATAGACCAATATCATTTGGAAGATTAGAACACATTTAAATGCTAGACTTTTTGTCTGCCTAATTTAAATACCTGCTTTCCCTCTCAAAATATATATGTTTGTATACACATGAACATATATACATATATGTGTATGCATGTACTAATTTGTTTATGTAAACCCTGATTTGCACACTGATAGCATAGTCAATTATTTCCAGTGAAAAATGTTTGAATTCTTTCTCTCAATTGTAACTATTTGCATGTGATCTCAAACCTCACCATATTTAATTTAGTTATCCTCAGAACACTCAAAGGGTGGGACTGATCTTGTGTCTGGAAAAGAAAGCACAGAGAGCTGTAGCCTAAGTGATTTACAGGAGTAATGTCTCAGACAGAATAGGAACTGAAATAGAATGAACAAGGACTTCAGACACTTCCTGTCTTTTGATATTAAAGGCACAGTGAAACATATCTTTTAAGTAGGACTGGATTTAATATCAAAATGGAAAAATCTATAAATTAAAACCCCTATGCTTCAAAGTGACTCTTAAGCCTTCACTTTTTTAAGACTTAAAGCATAATAAATAAGTACACATGTTTACAAAAATCTCTGAAAACTCTATGGATCTTTTAAAAATATTTGTTCTTTTGAAGACAGAATTATGACAATTATTTCCCAGTTGTATCCCCAGATTCTCAAGCTCCTTCCAGATTCTGCTTCTCATCACTTATGTGCAAGTTCATTATTTTAAAATGTGGTCTTCTGTCTCTGTGCAAGTCCATAGCAATTGCACTGTTCAAATTGTATTTCACTGACACTGAGAAAATCAGGTAAAATAGTTAAACCTGGCTATTGCTGAAAAGGCCAACAACCATAGCAAAAGCAGGAATATAAAGGAAATGAGGATGATAGGGAGTTTAAAAATAAGTTCCCAGATGTACACATGATTTATATATTCTTTCCTGAATGACTGTAGATTTCAGTCACCTTACATCAGAGGTTATCAATGTTGTCTACCTTTTCAAAAGCTCCAGAGCTTGTATCTCAGATGAGTTCTGGATAGTCGTGTGTATTTTCTATTACTACCAGGCAACAATGGGCAATTTTCTGTTCTGTCCTAAGGTACTATGGTCTAAACTAATAATTTCTAATACTGCTTTACTAGTTACCTGAAAGCTCTTTACTGAGACTTCAGATTTTTCACCTTGCATTTTCATCAGAGGGGAACTCAAGTACAAAGGATCAAAAAGAACCACAGCATTCTTAAAAACTGGGACCTACATGCCCCCAGAGAGGGACCAGCTTGGAAATTAAATAGTCTTTTGCTAACAGATTTTCTTTCATGTGGTAGATGAAAACATGGATAAAGGAAGATCGAGAAGTTTAAAAAGCCACAGCCTCTGTTGAATTATTTCTGAGGTACATAGAACATTTAATTTTCCATTGCTCTCAAAAGTATGGAAACACTTAGAAAAATAAAAAATAAATACAAATAAAAATTAAAAAAAAAAAAAAGGAAAAATGGCATAGCATCTTTGTTTTGATTTTCTGTCAAAATCCAATTTACTTGCACCTTTAATCTGCTACAAAAATACATTGTTGTGCTCTTTGCATACTTTTAACACTTCTTTCCCAGTGCAAGATCTTATGCACAGAGTTTATTGGATTCCTTCTATGTACTGTATTCTGAATGGGTCAGCTCAAGTCCTATTCTCTCATCCTACATTGATCAGATTGGTTAGTCTCAGCCAGCTGCTCGATAACTCAAAGGCCTAAAGTGAAGTTATCCATCTTATGCGAAGTTATACAGTTATCTCTGCCATCACCTGTCTTGTTCAGTGTGCACGTGATGTTACCTGGGTAATTAGGATGAAAATCTGTGCTGCACTGACACAGCACGCAGATCTCTGTTTCTTTCTCAGCAAACCAGCAAACCCAGATGGCACAATGTCTTTGCCTTCACAGTGTTTTAGTGTAGTTGAAACTTGGCAATCATTTCAGACAAAAGAGAGATTATCAGGGAAGACAGGAGGGGGAGGTGGCCAGCAAAAAAGAATGTAAGGAATTGTTTTTATAACTATATCTCGTCCTTACCCAAGAAGTTCATAGCATAGAATTGTATTATATAACTAATTGTTCTTCCAGCATCATCTTGTGTCAAAACCTCTCTTTTATAAAGCACAGGTTTTTCCAAGACAGAAAAAACCTACAAAAACTGATTAGTTTTGCAACTGCTTCTGCATGCAGCTCAATGTACTGCTTCAAATCTGTACATGCTTGGGTTGTAGCTACAGGAGACAACCCTTTTCAGCTTGTGTTAGAGCAGCAGTTCATTTTAAATGTATCACCCACAAGAGTGATGTCCAGATATCAGACAAGCAAACACTTGCTTAGGAAGCCATGGTAGGCACTACCCACACATCCTGTCAAATCTCAAGTACCTAGGTGATGAATGGACACTATGCTAATCAGCAGACAATGTGCATTGCTCCTTTAATATACTTCAATATAAATTTCATAGTTCTCTAGGGTTTTGTACAGTGTAAGCAAATCTTCTTGGTTCTGGCCTGAAAATAGCCTATGTAGACATCCTTATCTCATAAGAAGTTATTTTGGAGAAATATACCATCTAGGAAAAAGTGAGTTCATTCCTCTGCCCGTTCTGAAGTGACTAAAACCAGAGAAACTTCAGTTATCATGTCAAGGGGTTTGAACTACTAATCTTTCTTCCCAGTAGCACTTACTCATTCAGACTTGACACTGTTGAAATGCCATCACATGGTTTGTATCCCGCTATCTTGGGACTGCTATAAGCAGACAGGCTCCTGTCTGCTTTTATTGTAGTGTTTAGAGGTACCCTGAGAGAATGATTAGCCTGTGACATTGCTCATATCACCCTCATGCCTATGGATCAGTGAACAGTATTCATGTGTAGCTCAAAAAAAAAAAGGGGGATAAGGAATCTGAAATGAGACATTTCTGAAAAATTGAATTGACTTTACTGAAACGCTTTGTGCAAATTATGAACCAATTTTTTAATCTCACCAATTAGTATTCAGTGTCATTAGTCATCAGACAAAATCTATTCAGCTGTTATTTATAGAAATGAATAACCATAAAATATAGGAAATATTTTGATCTCATCATTCTGCACCTGAAATAATTAAAAGAACTGTGTGGAATAACCCAAGATGGAGGGACAAAATTAAAATATATCTGCATAAACCACTGCTTTTTATAACTCCATACTCCCCTTCCAGGTTTTTTTTTTCTACGCTAGTTTTCAGCATAATTGCCTCTCCCCTAGACCATTAATAATCAAAAAGGGATAAAAATCTACATCAGCAATATTTTTTCTGCTATCTGTAACTTTTAGATAAATGTATATTTATTATGTAGAAGCACTAGATCACATTAATTACTCTTGGAAAAAAAAGTGCATTCAGCAAACAAAAAAAGACATGGATAATGATGTGCATATATCTGCTTATTAATGCTCTGCACACAAGCATGCCCAAGCAGTATTTCTGGTAGCCCTATGTGAAAGTTACTGTTGGTGCACACAGATCTAAGGTACAGAATACTTCCAATTTCAGTAATTGACTACAAGGTCTACTTTCCCAGTCCCTCATGGGAGTTTATGAGGACACACATCTGGCACAATGTTAATCATATTTGTTCTGACACACAGCAGTACTCTAACTATTTCCCTTGGCAGATTACTTTCTATTACCCTATCTGAAAATGGCTGACATCTTCAAAATGCTAATGAGAGATATATCAATTTTTATAGGATCTTGGATTGCTTCCAAGTATTTTTAAATGTAGTCAACAGATTGTGAAATATACTCAGTATATGGTCATAAATGAAATATGTTAACTTTCTTTGCTGTTGCACGTCTTGTAATCCACAGAGACAGAAATTAAATATGAATGGATGTGCAAATGTCCCTAAAATATTGGTTTATTTTTACTTTTATCTATTTTAATTTTTTTTCAGCTAGTTCTTACACCCTAATTGAACAAAGTATAATATCTTTATCAGTTGCTACATCAATTTGCACCACTGTAAAGTCTGGCACATTGCATTTTGAGCCAACAAATGAAATTATTATGGGATTACAGAAATAAAACTCTAAAACAATTGGAGTGTGGAAACACTTTTTTTTCTTATTACAGTGTGATGAAAATGCTCCAAAATTATGCGTCTACCTGGTCTCTTTTAAACATTTTCCTAACAAAATAGCTTCCAATTTAAGGGTAATTTGGTTTTATCACAACCTTTATCATAACAGACACCATGGTTCTCAGCTGAGTATAGTGAGACACACACTCATGAGCAGATCTAACTTCCAAGATTTAGACTCTGGATTAGAGTTGTGATATACTATTCCTTGAACAAAAAAAAAATCACAACTGCAGAAAAGGTGTTTACTGAATTAAATCTGACCGAAGTTAAACAAAGAGAAAATGAAGCAAAGTGAGGAGGGAGGGAAAGAAGAAGGGAAAGAAGGAGAGAAAGCAGGAGGGAAAGAAGGAAGAAGGCAAGGAAGGAAAGCAAGAAGGGGTGAAGGTAAGCAGGTAACAGGGAAGGAAAAGCAGGAAGAAGACAGACAGTGGGATGAATCAGGTGAGCTGCTGAAGGTTCTGATAGTTACTTTTGAATCATGACCAGTGAATAAGAAACTGATCCACTTAATGCTACAGTAAGCTAATAGAATTGATACCTCTAAGTATTTTTGTTATTTATAGACCAAAGCCCTTAATGATTACAAGTAGGATCAAATTAATTGAATAAATTCAATGCTACTGTTAAAAAAAAAATAGAGACGTAAATGTAATAGAGATCCTGGGAGCATCCATGTAGCCAACGGAGATCTCTGGAAATAGATCATAGCATTATGGTTTGATTGCTTCGCAAAGGATCTGCAAGACATACTGATTTTGTAACATGGCCAGAAATGCAGTGGGATATTTCTTGTTGTGACATTAATTCTAGTGAGAAGTGGCATACTCTACAGTAAACTCAATACAAAGAGCTGCAACATTGTCTTTTCTAAGACTGGTGTTATGAACAATGTACAATAAATAATTCAGTGAAAGTAGCTTGCTTTTTTTTTAATACTTGCAGGATTTGCAAGACAGTGTGTATGCTTGGAAAATCTGGACCTACCTGAATAAGTTTTAATTATTATATACAACTCTGTGAAGTGTTTTATATTCTTTATTCTTTGTAATAAGCCACAGTAGCAACATTGAAAGCATCACAAAGTGTAAAATACAATGCATACATGGCAGAAGATACAACATTACTTTTTTAACCTAATGAATGAAAGATAAACTACAAAAGCACAAAACGCTTAGGTAAGGTAATAATTTTTAACAACATCAATAAAATAATTATTTTGCCCACGAAAGTATGCATTAAACTAAATAATTTAGCCAATGAAAGTATCCTGTTCCTGACAGACCATAATTATTAGTTAAATTAGTTTCTTATTGCATCCACAGTGGAATGACAATATTTTGTACTGCTGTAAATGAACACTCTTTAATTTAATGTCTTTGTTTTTATGCATGCATTCTGAAAAAGATCAATTATAGACAAAATAATTTTGCTGTATTTCTAAAGGCTCAGCTATAAATCTAAGAACCCTGGCATACAAACATTGCTGGATTTAGGTACAAAGTTGTGATGTTTCTACTCTTAGACTTTTGTACTGGTCTTACAGTGGATCGGTGGAGACAAAAACTGCAGTTCTTTGAAGCAACCAATTTCTAGCATGATTGCAGACACTTCAGCAGTTTTATGAAGTCATATTTTGTTAAACAAAACACTAAAAACATGTTCTGCCAACGATGAGATGAGAAAGAGCACCTGGCTTAGGCCTTATAGGGAACTTGTGCTATTGTGACACAGAAGTCAGGGAGCAGACTGTAGGCTGTGGTGTGAAGAGAAATACTATAGATATTAATGAGTAATAAGGAGTGGCTTGAGAACATAAAGCACACAAGGTGACTAGAATTTGTAAAGTTAAGATCAGAATGATGGGGATGCCTATGACAAATCATAGGTTTTTCTTGGAAATGAATGAAGTTTCTAGTATGCCACGTAAGGTAATATCAATCAGTATGTTTCCAGTACTTTCTAGGAACCTCAGCCTTGATTTGTAGTTTAGAGAATTTGAATCTTAATCTGGACACTAATGAGCTATTTCATCTCCAGAAATAAAAATGTCTATAATTGAGAATGACTGATAAAAACACATTAATTTATAGTAAACAATAACAAAGCCTACTATAAAGAAATTCTGATGTGCTCACATGAAGGGTAAATAACCATAGGAATAGAAATAAATTGAAAATTCCAGTTCACTAAGTAGGCCTATGAAACAGATTTTGTTTTTCATTCCAATAACTCCAGATTTCAGGCAAATATTCATACCTAGCCACTAAAGCAACTTTAAAATGTCATTCTGAACACCAAGTTCTATAAAAAGCTGAAGCACTGTGACGCTAAATCAAACTTCAATGCCTTGAAGAAATGTTTATATTATGCTTTATAAAATATGCTTCTGATTCTGATAAGCATCTTGAGGCTATTGTATTATAGTTATTTACTAGCTATAATAATGATAATTATTACTAAATACTACCTATAATAATATTAATAATGACCTTATAAACAATACAAAATGAGTAGGTTTTAGTTATGGGATTATATCTGATTTTATGTGTTATTTTTTTGCTAATATGGACCCATTGCTTACTGTAAAATTAATTCTTCTAATCAGTTGTTTGATTTTTTTTGATGGGCTTTTTTTTTCTGGACAAGCTAGGTCAGACACACAAACCATCATAAATCCTTTATGACAAATATCACTTTGACATTGCATTGCACAGTTGTGGCCGTTGAAGCTGTGGCACACTTGGTAAGAACTGTGGCAGGAGATGAGCAAATACAAACTGTTGGAAAAGTAACAGTAAGCTGTTGACCCTCACACTAAGTTCAACTAATTTACTGATAGCTTGTTCTTAAACTCTGTACCTGCTAAATATAAACCATTGCTTTATTACAGCTGTGAGATGATAGACAAATTGCTGCAGAAAACAAAGTCAGATAAAGAAACTCAGTCGAATTGGTGGTCAGCTAATTACTGTGATAGGAGCTCTTGCACTTCATAGCAGTGATGGCGCATGGAGGGAATACTGAAGCATGAGAAATGGTTATCATGAGGGCTGGATGTACATTTTTTGCACTACTTATATTACTTAGTTAAGTCTTCTTCTCTGCACTGAATAAATTATTTAAAATAATTTGCTTCATATGCACCTAATTAAATATTGTTCATTAAGCAATGTATTTGAAGAGTAGTAACAAGCATTAATTGGTGAATTTGCTAATAATCACTTTTGCAGATATTTGAGCAATTTTGGCTCTGATCCTGCCAAAACTGTTCTTTACCGATGCATATTTATATGGAGTCTTACTGAAATGAATGGGATTTTGAGATTATAGTTGTACTACTGTACTAAAATAAGACTAAAATTTCTCTTGCACCAAGGCAATAAGGCATGAAATGGTCAATTTTAACACAACCAAACACACTTAGGCTCCATGACAGTGAAGCCACATGCGAACTACCATAGTCCTAGGTTATGCCACCTCATGCACCATGGCCAAGAAACATCTAGCTTAGTAGCAACTGCAATATTGTATTCATGGTCCAACTAGTGTATGCATTAACAACAGTGAAGATAATGGGTGGGTAAAGACAGAACATACCTCAAGATGCATTTTTATTGTACTCCTGAGTATATAGGATTTTAAGCTATGTTATATATCACAATTATATAGGATTTATACTGATGGAGACAAAGAAAGACACTAAAGCAATGTCTTTACTCCTTTGATTCTCGTTCAGGCATCCTAATCTTGTGTGGTTTAGAGCATTCCTTACTGTGTCAGTTATCAAGGGCTCCAAGGGGAAGGAAACCATGGCAGAATGCCTATAGCCATGTGGATGACTGTGTGGTATGATGGCAAATGAACCAGTGGAACAAAACACAAAAAATCTGTGCTTCTGGAATGGGTTTTACTTATGCTTCAATGCCTGAGGGTCCCTCTAGGACAACACTAAATAAACAAATAGAATGGAGAGTTTAAGCAAAATGTTAAACTAGAAAGCTGGGCATAAATTTATTCACATAAATTTTTTGTTTTGTTTTTCTTATTTTCAAATATCTGGTATTTTGTGAGGGAAATCTATGATCTTTTGAGTGAGGTGTGGCAGTCTAACACAATTTACATGACATTTAAATTTTTAATTTTAAGTTTAAGCATAGCAGACCTACAAATAATATATCAAAGTTGAAATTTGGCAGAAATATAGTGTGTTTAAAAAAAACAAAACAACAAACTGGAATGTTCATCCAGTGATCTCAGTACACTCTATAAAGGCGGATGGTATTACTTCAGTTTTACAAACTGAGAAATTGAGACTCAAGTATATGATTCCACTTGACCATCATATACTGTTAACTGCCATTCAAACATCAGATCCAATGTAACATTCTAATATCAGATGCAAATTTAAGATTCTTAATCAATGCTTTTATCTGAATTCCTATCAATATTTGTCAATGGACATATAGAAATCTCATTTTGGAGAGCAAAAAAATTTAAATTCCATCTTTGCCTGACCCTCTGCTTGAGAGAAATTAAAATTTTACTTTGCAAAGAGAGTGGCCTGATGAAAACATTACAGGTTATTCTGGTTTGCGGAATTTTCTTATTCAAGTTGCTCCACTCCCCATAAGTAATTGAATCCTTTAGGAAAATTAATTCTTTTTTGTTTTCTAAAATTTCTGTGTGCATAATAAGAGCTTAGAGAAAATTCATGTCAAAATTTTTTAACACAGTTAAATACATTTCAGACAGGAACTTCTGGTTCATCACCTGCTTCAGATCAAACAGACCCGGTATTTGTATCTGAATCTTCTATCTGCTAGATGCATACAAACTTTGATCTCTCTGCATTTCAGAAAGGGTAGTGTACTGATACTCTATAGAAACTGTTAACAAGGTCAAAGAAGAATGACTTCAACATTCTTGTTTTAAATGGGAAAGGCAGTTGGGTTTTCCTGATAAAATCAGAAAATGCCAAGTGACACAAAGTTTGAAAGCTACTTCATGATAAAGGAAAATTATCTGCGTTCTATAAGCCATATAGGAAAAATGTTGAAAGTCATTAGAGGTCTGTTCCTTGAAATAATCATGAAAACCTCTACTGGCATAATGAAAGGTTGGTCAATGAGAAAATGAACATGAGCCGGCTTCAGTGTGCGCTCGCAGCCCAGAAAGCCAACCGTATCCTGGGCTGCATCAAAAGGAGCGTGACCAGCAGGTTGAAGGAGGTGATCCTGCCCCTCTA
>JBCJKH010043604.1:0-21383 GCA_039877255.1 Loriculus beryllinus
CAGAAACTGTATATGGTGGAGATCACTTTAAATGCAACTAGCTTGATAAAGTATTGAGTATATTAAAAAAAGACCTAATAAATTCTGCAAACATTTAATAAGAGATTTTATTTTGTTCTTGAACATACATTTCTTTTCATCTGGATGAAAAGATACTCTTTTTGGATTCAGTTTGAGTGAGTTGTATTTCTAGGATTGCATAATTGTTGCAAGGAATTTTTATTCATGGTCCAATAGTTTGATCTATGAATACCACTATTATCACAAACAAATGACCTTTTTTACTGAATTACTTGTGTAATCTTTTTAAGCTAACAGTTCAAGTGTGCAAGTGTGTACGAACTATGGAAGGAGGCAGTGTTTTCCATGTGCCAGCTTTCTGTAACCCCATATAATTGTTTGAATACTACGGTGTGGCAGCACAGGGCTTTCAAACAGTCAATGTTAATGTTTTATTTGCAGTGTTGTATTGATATTGCTGGAATTACAAAAAATAAGGGCATGTATCTTTTTCTGTTGGAAGTCGGAAAACTCACACAAAATGTTAAACTGGATTTCATCTGTAGAGTAGCTGCTAGTCCAACAATACAGTAAGCAAGTAAGGGGTTGTCTCCCAATTCCTGGTTATTAAACTATTTTGATTTTTAAACTTTTGTGTTTGTCACTTGAAATGCAAATGTGTTCGCTTCATTCAGAGTCCTTTTTTTTCCTTTCAAGTTTGAAATGCTGCTTTTTGAGCTGTGCTCAGAATTAAAACCATTTACCCAAACAGCACAAACACAATCCCCCACCCAACACCTCAGACTGTACCACATCTCGAATATTTGCATTGAACAGCTTGCTAAAGTTCTTATCCAAAGTAGGAAAAAAACTCTGACCATCTAAACCAAGTTTATTCCTGCTCTTTTCTTAACAACATGGTAAGTTTATGGAAGAGGCTGCTTCTAGCAGTGTACAAATGGAAATTTCTATTCTGAGGTAGAAAGCTCAGTTGCAAAAAAACTTTTGCTTTTTTTTTGTTTTGTTTGGGGTTTTTTTGGTCGGTTTTTTGGGATTTTTTTGGGGGTTCTGGCTTTTCTTTTTCTTGTTTGTTTTGTTTTTTTTTAGTATTCAGTTTTCTTCAGATCAGCACAGATATTTTCATGTAAAAATACCCTACATTCTAGCTTATGGAATCTGTTCCAGTCATCATATTGCCTTCTGTGCCTAAATGTGAAGTCTAATCTTGCTTGACAGTTTCAATTAAGACCAAAGTCCATTATGAAATGGCTTGAGAAGCATGTCCTTAGATGACATGAGTCTCAAATAAGAAACTGCCTTTCCTGTAAGCCTCTCATTCCAAACATGCTGAGCCTGTGCTTTAAAATAAAGTAATACTGTCCATCATTTGAATTACACAGTTTGCGGCTTGACAGTCTGAAATTGGAAAATTATCTTTCTCATTTCCTGTTGGAAATGAAATAAAGGAGTAGAAGTGTAAGTCAATAATTACTGAAGCTCAAAAAGTAAAAGTAAAATTGGAAGTATGTGGAGTTGTTTCTCACTGGACCCTGATTTTTGGCTACAGGTGACATAAACAGTTCAAGCAAACTGGACTCAGGAGTTATGTGCAAGTTTAATTGAATTTGTACCTAAGGATTGTGCCCAGATTTTGTGAAATGGTGAGATGTTTTAAGTGGAGTTAGGGAGCCAGGAATGTCACCTCACTGATTCTGTTATGGAACTAGGAAAGATTGGACTGTGTGACATTCTTGGGAGAATTGAAAATACTATTGTCTCTAGGCTCGCCTGCTAAGGCTTGGGTTTACGTGGTTGCAGTTATTTGCTTCACAACAGATGCTTGTCAGCTTCAAAACGAATCTTTGTACTGTCAGCAAGTTCTACTGATGTAATTTTAGCAAATTATAAAACTTGGAAAATGCCTATACCAAGATAGAATACAGCGTGCTTTCTCTCTTCATACATAATGTAGCTTTTAACTGGGTTAGCCGATTATTTTGGTTGCAAGAAAATAATTAAATCAGTGGGGAGGCGAGACTGAGGAGGAGGTGATTTAACAAATGGTCATTTTCAGCTGTCTTGCTGCACCAGGGGTTTCCACTTCCGCAGCTGGGTTGAACGCTAACTCAGCTGTTTGTGTGATCTCTTTAGCAAGGTTTACATACCCTTCTATTACTGATTTAAGAGATGAAACATTTTTTCATGATAAATGCTTTTTAACATATAAATTAACAGCCCTGTTTTCATTCCAGCTTAAACAAAATTGTTTAACAGTGAGTTTTCAGTAACAGTTTTATTATTCTGCGGTACAATACATGCACAAGTTACTCTATTTCTATTTAGGAAAAAGCAGTCTGAGTTTGCTTCTAATGAAATATCCTCAGCCAGAGGCAGCAGGATGCCATCTCTCTATCCCTCAAGTTTTCATTGCTTCATAAATTAGCCAACACTGAAGACACCAGCTGTGCTTTCTCTGAGCAGCCATCTTTTAGCTTTGATTGGCACATAATCCCACATGCCAAGCTATAAGTATGGCCTTTCTGTTATAAAGTGTATTTTAACAGGCAATAGCACTGAAGGTCAGGTTCAGAGCTGTCTGGAAGTGGTCTATGCAGCAGAAATTAAGCAATAATAGTTTATCTGGGGATTATAATCCTTTCACCAGTATCTAAATATAACTGTATAAAAATCAGAATGCAAGTATTATATGTAGTTACAAGACGAAAGATTGTAAGAGGAATGAATGGAAATCCATCTTGCAGTAGTAGTTATGGATTCTAAATATTATTCTGTAATAGCACTGGTGAGTGGTTGAAAACTATTTGTTAAATAATGCATCCAGTTTCCTCTGTTACAACACATTGTATTTCTCCATGACTATGCTTTCTAAATGGTATTTTTAATAATTCCAAGTCAGCTAAGACTATACCTATCAATACTTCATCTTTGCATTTTCACCTTCTTTCTAGGCCAGCCCTTCAGGCTGAGAACTGCTATGCTTTGAGATACAATCCTTGTTATTTCCGTACTAGATTGAGCACTAATTTGCCGTGCTTGACACACATTATTCATTATGAGGTTTGGCACCAGTGCAAAAACAGTGTAACGCCAAGAACTGAGTGCAGTGCAACTGCCGCAAAGCCAGGAAGCCGCGTTCCTGACAGCATTGTTTTTCAGCGCATGGTTAAAGCACCAGAAGATGCAATTATAGGGCTAGATCTGCAATGCAGGAAAAACCACAGGCTGCTCACAGCGCTTTTCTGAAGGACAAATAGAGTCTTCCTTCAGAAGTGAATAGGCTTGCATTTCCTACAAATCTGGTGTTGATTCACTGCAATTATATATTGTAAAGCATGGAACTGAGGTTGGGTTTTCTCAGTGTCCCTGCCACTGAGGGAGTTCAAGGCAGTGGACAGATACATATTTTAGGGTTTTGGTTTTTTCTTGTGTGTGTAGTGGTTCAGTGAGGGATGCCACATCTGTCCCAAGGGTGTAGGGCACACCTGCTGGGTCAGCCTCTGCCTGGCTCTGTGTCCTGCCTCCATGATGGCCAAAGGGGATGTGTGGCGAGGGAGCCCATGGCGGTACTCTTCTGGGACACGCATGCAGGCCTCCGCAGGTCGGAAACAGGCAGCAGCTGAGGGGTGTTTCTGCCCTTCGAAGGCAAGAAGTGACCCCAGCATCCTGCGGCAGCAGTCCGCACTGTCTTGCGCTGCGGTGTCGCCCGCCGCCGTTGTTTTACTGGGGGAAGGCAGTCATGGGCGTGTGAGTGTAACAGCCTTTGTTAGACCAGCCTGGACTCTGCTCTCGCCAAGCACCTGTGCGGTACCCGTGTCCCCCCGCTCCATCTTCGCCCACCACCCTCCTCCCCGCTGGAGGACTGACGCGGCTGGCTGAGCGGGGCGGCGCTGCAGGCTCCGCGGCGGCCTCTATTGTACCATTGGTGTGTGCGTCTGGGGGCCGCTTCCGCTTCCGCTGCCCTTGCTGCCGGCGGGAGGTGATGGGACCAGGAGCCGCGATGTGGCGGAACCTGCTGGTGAGGCTGCCGGGCCGGGACAGGCCGAGCGCAGAGGGGAAGGGAGGGGATAGCAGAGCGCCGCAGCCCGCTGAGGGGGCCCGGGCAGCCGAGCGTGGCGCGGCAGGGCGGGTGAGGACGGTTATGTGGGGACTCGGCTCCATCAGGGGCTGTCGGCGCCCGCTCGGGCAGCGGGACTCGGCCGCCCGGTGACCTCTGCCGGGCGCTGCCGCCGGGTGCTGCGGGAGAAGCAGTTCGGAAGGGGGGAATGGGGAGCAAGAGGGGAGGAAGTGTTACATTTCGTGTCCTGGCCCGCTCGCTCCACCTAGTGCCGAGCTTTGCGTCCTTGAAGGGCTGAGAGGTGAGTCCGGGCACAGGAAGCCCGTCTCTAAGGAGGTAAGTTTGTATTAGGGTGGGTGACGGGGAGGTGCATTTTTCACTTACTGGCAGCCGGCATCGCCAGGATGTTTGCGCTGTGGCCGCCTTGTTAGTGGCGGTCATTCCGTGGGGCAGGATCGGTGTTACCAGTGTAGGTTGAAGGAGACTGGGCTGCGGGCAGCTTAGAGGTTCAGCTGGCTCTTATCTTTGAGACGTGACCTGTTGTGAAAGCAGACTTTGAGCCACCGAGAGAATTACAGATCATTGGGTTTGGTGGCCTCACCCGTGCCTACTGGCACCTGTATGGTCTGCCAATGGAAACAGTTCCTGGCTGAGGACACCACAGGGTGCCTTTAAACTGGGAGAGGGGGAGAAGTGCCGCCTTCAGCTCTGTGAAGGCGAGCTCCTGTGCTGGTGGCCAGCAGGTGAACTGCAGCTGCGACAGAAGATCCTTGTCTGTGCAGACGTGTGCCTTAAATATTGTCCCCATCGCTAGTCAGACACAGTAAATAGTGCCTAAAACTGAGATCTAAAGGGCAGAGGTCGAGATTTCCCCAAAGAGGATACTAATTATGAAGGTTATGCTGTAGATCCATAAATCTGCTTATCTTATTGAAAGTAATTTCCCCAAGTTCTCCGTTTTTTAGGTAATCAGTCCTTTACATAGCCTATTGAAAAACTGACTGAATTCAGAACCTGGGAGGTTTGCTGAAGTTTTGCTTGCTTGTTTGTTTGAGACCTTCTTCCTCTCTCTTTGACTTCTGTCTTACTTTTAAAGAAACTGTTTCTACCCAGTTTGGATGTAGGTGAAAAATGACACTGGTTTTAGAAAACTGTCTATCTTTGATTTCAGGGTCTTCGCCAGATTTCCCAGAGGACCATAAGCACTGCTTCGCGCAGGCAGCTTATAAATAGAGTTCCTGAGAAGCAGAAGCTTTTTCAGGTATGGAATGAGCACTGATAGTAGGATAATGTTAAAAGAATAACACTGCTTTAGTAGATCATCACTGTGTGTGTTTTGTTTCAAAAGAACTGTCAAGAGTCCTCTTGACATCTGAGAGGTGAGCTTTTGAAATCAGTAGTGTGACCACAGTGCTTGAAATTGGCAGTTATTTCCTACAGAGATGAAGAGTATTTGTACATCCATACTTCTGACTCCTTAGGTTATTGTACCCTGTGAAATGATTTGTACCTAAGTTTCTTATGGGCAGTAGGTACTGTACATAAATAAAGACAAAGTACTCTGAAATGAGATGAGATGGGGGAGTATGTCCTAAGAACAAATAGTGAAAAACAGCAAGTGAGAGAACAGAAGTACAATGAAAAGTTAAGTCTGCAACCTTACGGCTATATCCATAGCTCATAGATGAACCCCAGAATTCTTAATGAGGATGTGGTATTATTGTACTTCTCTGTTGTAAAAGCAGTAAAGGTCGTAAGGGATTGGATTCACTTAAAAAAAATATTGAATCTTTAAATATTAACTTCTGAGTTACTCTTTTCCTGATTGATAGGGCCACCTAGTGACAACCAGTGGTTCTTCAAATGCCAGGGGAGAGGATACACAAAAGCATACTCCCAGCTGTGAGCCATAACCTGGAGCAGTAGCTTTGTACTGAGGATAGACTAGACTGGGCTTCAGTGATGCGAAGGGGTTAGAAGCCTCAGTTTAATAGTTTTTTGTCCTGTTGCTTTCCTTCCAAACGAAGGATAAAGCCAGTCATGCTGGGACACTGCCTAAGGAGCACAACGTTCATTGCAAGCCAAGAGGAAGTGGGATGTTGATGATGGGTGAGGTCAGAGGTTCTGTTTCTGCTGGAGGTCTCTTCCTCCTCACATTCCTTTCTTGGACAGCAAGGTGAGCTGGGCTGGCTTGCAGGTCACCAGCCTTGAGACCGGCTGCAGTTCCAGAGCAGTGCAAACTTGCTGAGAAGGGTAAAGATCACATAGATCCAATGTTTAGGAGTTTTACTTCAGGTGGAGAAAAACAATCTGCTGTATGACAGACAAATGACAGCACGTGACAGTAGAAGCTCCTATTCTTGTTGTTCCGTGTAGCAGGGATTGACTAAGCTGGAGATGGGAAGTTTTTAGGGATGGCAGTAGTATCCTGGCAGCTGGCATCAGAAGTGTTTAGGCATCTGTCAGTCACTGCTTTAACGATGAATGTTACATGTCAGCTATACTTCGCTAGTGAGTGATCATCTGATACCAGACTGAAAGTTTGAAAGATAAGGCCGAATGTAAATAAGGTTCAGTGTCTTCTGGTTGTTGGGAAGATAATTTAGGGAAGTAATTCCTGTGCTGGGTAATTCTTGTTATATGAATGTCATGTTGTAAGAACTGTATTTAAATAGTTTCTTTTTGCCCCTTGTTTCCATTAGGAGGATAATGGCCTCCCAGTGTATCTCAAAGGTGGTGTAATGGATAATGTGTTGTATAAAATCACCATGGGTCTCACAATTGTTGGTAAGGCTAATACTAAAATATTTATGCTGTTATTAAAGTACTTTTTCTTTGGGACAATCTCCAACATGACTGGTGTTCCCTCTGTAAATAGTTATGCAATTCTTTCAGTCTGTTCTTCAGAATATGCAAAATGCATATAGAGAGGGGAAAAAACAAGGCTATTTGGTTATCCTATATATATTTATCTGTGCTTTCTCAAGTTCAGCTTTTCAGATGACTTTGTTTTTTTTCCCCTGACTGATAGTACTGTGGGCTTAATACTCCTTCAGAATTCATGTGTGGTGTTACAGAAAACGAGAACTACTTGCAAACCTTATTCTGAAAGGAGTAAAATGTAATTACAGCACACACATACACCAGGTTTCTCCTAGCCTAACTTAATTCAGTGCTGGGTGATACTTGATGTGCTGAGACTTCACATGCTGTGAAAGCTTGTGGAATATATCCAAGCTGCGTGATACTGCATATTTTTAACCTTTATGTTGCTTGTTAGATAATTTTGTGGTAGCCTCTAACTTAAATGTGTCAGTCTGATAGATTTTCAGTTCAGTTACTCTAAGAACGAGTAGCCATTGCTTCGTGATTGTGTAGGTTCCACAAATACGCCTCTCCCCCTTTTTTTTATTTTCCTGTTTCTTTATGCAATCTATGGAGAAGTATTTAAGGATGTTTTTCTTCCCCTAAAACATAAATTGTACCCCCCCCCATCCCACCAAAAAAAAAGTAAAAGTCGTGGAAACCTAGCTATGGAAATGTGTTGTATCTGAATTTCAGCTGTTTATTGTCAACATTTCTTTCTGGAAGAAACTGGGAAAAGAAAGCTGACTTGAAAGGATTTCTTTTACCTCTCTGAAGATAACTTTTCTTTGTCTTTTTTTTCAGGAACAGTCTATGTTTTTTATGTTCTGACTGTCGCTTCAATGCCCAAGAAGCAGAAATGATTCCAGTTCAGGATTGCCCCTGTGGCTAGCATCTCTTCATCCAATTCCATGTGACTACAATGGCAGCTTATAAGCAGCTGGCTTAAAGCTTGGGATCATAATTTAACTGTAACATGTTAACTGCAATCAATAAAGCAGTTTTACATGGTGGTGTGGTGGTTTGGACTGTATAATGTGTGTGAACATCTTTGATCATAGGCTTGCCAAGCTGGTGGAGAGGGCTTTAAACTCAATTTGTTGGGGAAGACAACCCACCATCCCACTCCTACCAGTTTGATGCCAGTGCCAGAAGGAGATGCCCAGAGTCTGGAGTGGGATCATGGGTCAGCAGGAGAGCACCTGAAGTGCAGTACAAAGGAATTTATCACTCCGACCAGTAAGTCAGCATCAGGGACCAGCTTAAATGCCTCTGTGCAAATGCACATATCATGGAGAGCAAGCGAGAGGCGTTAAGAGATGTGCACACACCTGCAGGGCTACGATCCTGTTGGCACCACAGAGACAGGATGGGATGGCTCCTATGATGGATGTTGCAATGGAAAGTGCAGGCAGGGGAAACAAGGTGAGTTTTTACTGCATAGAGATAACACTGACCACTGCAGCTTTAAGTTGTCTCAGTTGCATTCAGCACCTTCATCTAATACTTTTTTTTTCTAGAGGCTTTTCTCTGCTACAGCTTAACAGAATGTCATATTTCCTGAAAAGAATGAAGATTCCTAAGCGTGAAGATACAATTAACAAGTGATGGTGTGTTTATCTTGCTGCCCATGAAATCAACATATATTTTAGTAATGATTAAGCATTGCCTCCTGGCTAAAGCCAGCTTGTTCCCAGTCATTAAGGTAAATAACTAATCAGTTCTTTAGTATTAAAAAGGTTTGAGAATTTGAGGGTGATCCAGAGCAAATAATAAAGTGGTGGAGGGGAACAAGAAGTGTAAACACTAAGTGTACTGGTGCAGTGCTAGAACTTCTCAATTGAAATGGTTTACAGTGACTGTTAATTGTACAGATACTGTGGCAGCTGATTGCTAATTTGATGACGCTGAATTGGACCCTACTAAGCCAGAAATACTGAAGACATTGAAGGCAGTGCTTATAAAATTTCAAATTCTTATTAATATTTGTCAGGTTTAATGCTCTCTTGGAACAATTTTTCCAGCACTCATGGTAACTCCAAGGATAGGCTAAATACTTAGAGAGAGACTCCTGTCTCTGTGAGTTGTAGTCTTCTGTACCATGCCAGTAGGGTAGGAGCAGGTCTAGTTCACACTAGGTTAAGTGGATTAGATTTCAAACAATTTAGCATAATCCAGCTTGGAAGGGACCTCTGAAGGTCAATTGGTCCAATCTTCTGCCACTTCAGAGCTGTCCTGGGCAACCTAGCCCATGGTCTTGAGCAGTCACATGGAGAACATCTCCAAGGATGGAGATTCTAGAGCCTCAGCGCAACCTGCTCCAGGGATTCATTGTCCTTTCTCTGAAGAGTGTCTTTCCTTCTCTGGAACACAGGAACATGTGTGTTTAAAGGATGGCTGTTGGCATTCCTGTAACAGCTCTGAATGAAGCCACAATTGTATTGTCTACTTCCACCTAGATGACCATGAATTTTACAAACTGAAAAGGCAAGCAGGAATCTTTCAATGTGTTATGTTAAGACCTCTCAAAGAAAATGAGGCAAAAGCTGTAGGCATGGCTGAGTTTTAGGTTGCTGCTACTCTCTTGTGTCAGGGTGTTCGTAGCTGCTGCTTCTAAAGCTCAGTAAACGCTATGGTTTCTGGGATTGCTGTCAGTTCTGCTCCAATGTCATGACTGCTGGGTCATTCCAAGCTTTCTGACAGCAACCTTAACTGTGTGCCTTAAGTTAGGTTATGTACCTTAACAATAACCTGGTTGGGGAGTGTTCACCAGCAGAGCTGTGACAGCTCTCTGTGTATGCAGGGACACACCAAATGGCTGATAACACTAAGGGGACACAGCAAATGGCTGATAACACTAACGATTTGATCATGATCCTTTCCAAAGTTGTCTTCTTTTCGTGGGGAGGGGTGTTTATTAGCTTGCTATGCTACTGACAGCCACTGATACAACTGGAGAGCCATCATTGTCTTCAGGGGAGAAAAAATTGTTGTCTAGAATTAGGCAGGGATACCCAGTAATAACTATTAGCTGCTGTCATGTACTTGGGAACAAGCCTCATAACTGAAGCAGCTATTGCTGTTGGTGAAAATGCCTGCTCTATGATAACTGCTTCTAGGAAGTATTTTTAAGTTGATGAATATGAGAATTACTTGTAAGCTACGTGGATGTTTCCTACTAGTTTGACTATTGCAATTACTGTGGAAGGATGTCTCTGGGAACCAGTGTTAGCTGTGCATCCCTAGTTAGATTTTATGTTCCTAACTCCGTTGTGCTTTTTGTAGCCTTTCTTCCACAAGTTGCTACGTGTGGGTTATTACATTGAAAGTCTGGTGTTGACTGTAACAAATAGAGTGTCTAAAAATAATCTGAGAACATCAAAATAATCCTTTTGTTTCTCTTCTCAAGGAAACAGTGGGTTTTCCAAAATGTGAAAATTAGCACAAAAATCTAGCTTCCCACTACAGCTCTATTTTAAGCCTTTTATGGGTTACGTTTGTTTAGAGCTTTCAAATGGAGAAACCAGATTATGCTTGTTAAACTTGAGGCACACTGGAAGAGAAGGGCCAGTGTACTCAGAACTCTACAGGAGAATCAAGAATCTTAAAAAAAGAAGAGTGGGGGGATACCCCTGATGGTAGACTCTCTGCACAGGTGGGTTTGGTCAGCTTCATGACCAAAAGAGTAAGAACTGCCTGGATGGATGTCCCAGAAGAAGGTCTGGGACATGGGGTACAGTTTATCTGGGAAGGAAGGAGCATTAATGCCTAAAAGGAAGAGAAACCTCACAGCACAGTGAGCTGTACTTCACAACATGCAAAACAATCAGCCTGCTCTCTGTGACACTGGTAAGCCTTCAGCTGCTACCATGTGCCCAGGGTTACTACCAAGATACGGACCAAGTGGTGGGCATCTGGAAGGCAGTGTAAGGAAAGATCAAAATCTTTAAAAGCCTACATCCTTTTCCACCCGCAGGAATTGTGACGAATCTTGAAAGAAGAGCAATTGTTTAAATAACAGAAACCCTGTGATGAGCTGGGTGGTAAACGTGCATTTCTGTGTGCAACTGAAGCAGAACGTGCAGCCGCTGTTCTCGCAATCAACCGCATCTCAGAATCCGCTGTCTCAGGAATGTGCTGGCTCGCAAGCTGTGCTGGAGGCAGCAGTCCTGGCGGGAGGGCACGTGGGGTAAATGCAAGCATTTAAATGCTATTTAAATGAATAACAAATGACAAAAAACTGCTGTGCTGCCGCCGAGGGCTCACGGGGTGGCGTGCACAAGCCATGGGTCTGCCAGCACATCTGGATCTTTTCTGCTGCAGGAACAGTAGGAGGACAAAACCAAACAAGACCCACAGTCAGCTGCTCAACACCATTTTCTGGGACTGCATTACAAAGCTAGCAGGGAAATTCCCGTCTAACTGTTCCCTAGATGTGTAATTTGTTGCAGGCATGCCTGCATCCCAGTCTGCCAGAAGGTGTAAACTAAGTCTCTATATTGCCTGTACTGTCTTCAGGAAAATGCAAAAACGGGGCTATGCATTTTCTGTAGGTCCAAAATGAACATAAAGTGTTTGGAAGTATCTGAAGATCTTCAATCTCCCTCCTGGCATTTTATGAGAAGCAGAAAATAAAACAAGCAATGTCTATTACCCCTTGCTAATGTGAAGAAATGATACATTTTTAAAAAAAAATTAAATGGTCGTTATATGAAGTCATAGACTGGTAGCAGTTAACACATCCAAGTTATGAGCTCTTCTTGTAGTGCTCTTCTGAGCACTAAACTACTGTAGTGCTCAATTACCATCCTTAAATCAGTATTTTCTGGAATTAGGTATTATACTGATACACAGTATTGCTCCCTTCCTGCTGTCCTACTTCTGATTTGTCTTTAGGCAATACATGTGGTATCTTCCCCAAAAGACATTTCCTGCAAACTTTATTTCCAGATTCATATAACATTTATTTTTCAGTTACTTTTATTATAAATGGTAGCTATGAGGTTTTTATATTTTGCTTTAAAGGATGGGAAAGCCTCCTGGAGCGGAGGACACAGGAATGCTGTCCTGGCTTCCTGAGCTGGGTTGTTTTAATTGTCATCCCAAAAACATGGGGGGGAATTTTCTGCTAGATAGGCAATGAGTACTCCATCTCTTCCATTTCCCTAGGCCCCCTATTTTGCATTATTTAAGCTTTTAAAGTTATATGGCTTGAAGGTTAACAAAGGTTAACAAAGATTAGTAATGTGCCAGCTTTGGCAGAATGGAAAAAACCCAGCAACTTGTTTTTGCTACTGTAAGAGAAATAACTATTCAAACAATAATCAGATTAAAGAGATAAAGATTAAATCCTCAGTATTGCAGTTCTAGGTTACACAATCCTTTCTGAGACTCCAGATGTACAGACCATGGTTTACTTTGTCCCTTTGGAAGGTAGCTCAAAACTATCTGCTCTTAGAACTGTGCCCTGGGCTACATTTTCTTGGCTGCTGAATATAAGTGTAGGTCCAATTAGCCTGATGCTCATAAACATTTCCCCAGCAAAACTGAGGACTAACAATACACAGTATCATGGCTCTGGCTTCCTAAAAGACACCATGAGCAAAGTTCAGAAACCCTCAGAAGTAAAAAGAAAACACCAGAGAGGTCTCAAAGAACACGATGTTAACTGTACCTTCTTTCTTTTTCGAGATCTGAGAGTAAAAACACCACTTCTCACCTTTGCTGTCAGCGTTCTGAACTATGAGGAAGTGTGATGATAAGGTGTTTTTGTGTCTTTCATATTAAGCAGCCCTTCCTTAGTCACCCAGGGTTTCCCAATCCAGTTAGGCATCAAAATGCTGGAGGCTGACCTTCTAGCTACTTGGGTGAATCAGACTTTCAAAGACAAAATCAATCTGATCAACCTGACTTGACCCTAAATAAGGTAGTCAGGGATGAGTAAGTCAAAATGAATGTATCTTTTCATGTGCATGCTTGTGCAATTATTTTTTTAAGAAGCTCCTTTCAACAATAACAGCACCTTCTCCTGTCTGACTTGTCTGAGACTTTCCACTTATTTTTTCAGTACTTGGTCAATTCTGCTGTAAAAATAATGGTTTGTCCAGAAGTGCAGTCTGAGGAGAATCCCTTGGCTGCACTGTGCTTTAACTGAATGTGAATATTCAAGTCTTCGAACTCAGTGGGCAGCACACATGGAATGTGATACATTTTGGTCTTGTTTCAATAGTTCTTAAGAGTTGCTCTTATTATTCACAGTTTTCTATCAGACTAACTGAGCACAGGCTTCCCTGAAACACACGTGATGCTAAAGCACATTGGTATCTATTTTCTCAGAAAGATACGTCCTCACAAAAAAAGTAAATGGCCCTGATTCCTGTTTATAAATGTTGTGGCAAGCCAGGTTCACTCTTAGGGGCTGGGAGGTACTTGAAAGAAGTGTGTTTTCCCACTGAGTTCCCAGTCAGGCCGTCCTAGTTTTAGCTCCTTGTGGAATACCAGTATCTGTAGTCAGTTCACGAAATACTCCCATGGCATATAGCCTGTTGTGTCCTACAGAACACTGCCAAAGAGGAATGAATTTGTCCTTTGGTAATGTGTTTCTTTCTTTGAGTTCCTAATCCACCATCTGAACTTTCTGAAACATAAGGATCTTTCCTGTGTCTGGTTTATGTAGTGTATGTAACTATCTTTTCTCTCCCTCACCAGTATTTCACTGTTTTATTGTTATGTTACTAGCTTTGGTATTTTCATTAGTGAAAACGTCTGTCTCTTGTCTTGTAGAGTCTTTGCTGGCTGCAGAAAAGCAAGATGCTGTCCTGTGGGCATGGAAATAAATTGGAAAGGGATGCTGTCCTAAGATTCGGTAGTATTTAAGCTTTACACATACCAGAACATGGGAAGGAACTGCAGTGGAAAAGACCACAGGAGGTTCCTACTCCCAAATTAATATTCCTCTAAGAATTTCTATGCCAATACCCTGGAATCACTCTCATCAATGTGACGGTAACATTATGCATAGATACTCAGAAATACTTTTGGGAAGAAAAGGGAAAGAGGTAGATGTGGTGCTGGCAGAGCTTGTCTCATATGTTGAGGCAGTTTGTTCCCAAGAGCAGCTCCTGTTCCTACAGGTGTGCAATGAGGAACTTGTTATTCCATTGAGACCTGTAAGCTACAAATGTGTTCTTTAACTGAGTTCTGTATGTTTATTTAATGTTTAACTGGTTCCACAGTGTTTCACCTCCACATGAGCACTTACTCTGGATGACTAATGCCCTGGGACCTGAAGTTCATAATGGAAAGGCTGTCACACACATGCAATCTTATCTACCATAACACTATGCAAAAGGGAATTATATAATTAAAACATTTTAATGGTCTCTGTTGCTCAGTGGGAAGTTACAAGTCCCAAAGGAGCCACGCCAACTTGTTATCAAGGTTTATTCAGTCGTCTCTTAGGAGCAGTAGGGCACATTTTGCTAAATATAGTGCATTTGCTAATATGTGCCATGTGTGGAGCATTGCACTGGGACCACTGTGCCACAGAGCTGGAGCGCAGTGCACCAGGAAGTTAGTACACCTTCTCCCTTTGGCTGGGACTTTCAGAAACAAGAGCCTAAACTTAGCCTCCTAAAATCCAGACATTCACACAAATAGGCCGATTTTTTTCAGAAGAGCAATACCAAGAAATTCTCTTCTACTAAAATCATAAAATAGGAAAAAATCTTACAACAAGAAGAAGAAAAGATTTTATTATTTCTGGAAGTAATACTCAAATATATGGCCGGATTAATGGGAAAAGAAGAGGGGAGACACAACTTTTGTTTACTCCTGCTTAATTAGTTATGGGGTGTAAATGCAGTTTCTGAAGGGAAGTCACAAAACTTGGGAGTGGTACAGGAGAGACATCAACTATATGGCTAGGCAGTAAAAGCTGCATATGGTGTATTTTACAGTTAGGCAGGAACCTCTGTCACAACCTTAACCTCCCCATTCAGGTCTGAGATCCAAAAGCAGATGGGTGGAGAGTAGAAATCACTACTATTTAAACATCTTTTGACCACCATCAGGCCCATTTGTTGGTCTCATTCTGGTTCCCAGTATTTACATGAGCAGGCTACAGAGCAGCAGGAGACTTGGATGACAAAAATATGAAGTTGAAAAGTAAAAGTGCTCAATCCAGTTGCCTAAGCTTAGGTGTCTAGCACCGTCTCAGGCTATATTTGAGGCACTTGCTTGGGGCTGGCAAATACAACAGAGGAGCTTCAGGAGACTTGCACACCTGTGTAATAGCACCTTGGAGCCCATGACACCCAAAACAGCACTGGGCTTTGGGTTTTAAGTGGGTCCTTTTGGGTCCACTTCTGCTTCCTAAGTGATCTAGTACCGTTCAAGATGTGTGTATATGGGTCTTCAGTGGTAGCTGGCAGCTTTGCAAGAGGTTTCAGGTGCTGCAAGGTGCTTAAACGGTTCTAGAGCCCACTGTGAAAGCAGCTGAGCCAAGCCCCGTGGATGGTGGGTAGCTAAACCGCTTAGGCACTGTTGAGTTCATTAATTAGATCTTCATCGGCCAATGCTGGCTCACATGAAGGCACCTAAATGTATCTTAACCCAGAGCCAAATGCCACCTGAGGTGACCATGCAGGACAGAGTAATGGATGCAGCTGATGATCTCAAGCAGTAAAGCTGGGATGGTGGGGCACGTGTCAAGAAGCAGAACCCCTGCCTGACTTCTCAGCTTCTCTGGAGGTTAGAGAAGCAGATTCTGTAGTTTTTATCAGCAAATAAGGTCCTAACAACTACTCCTAGCATAAAGAAAGGGACCTCATCTTGCAGCTGCTGCTGGTTTTAACTGGGAAAGAAGATCATGATGTAGTAAAGCCCCAAGTTGTGATGTGACTTAAGCAGCTTGTTATCACTTAAATACATTTCAAAGAGCAGTGGGCAGAGGGTAAAGGCGCAGCAGGTCAGATTTACCAGCTGAACATTTGCACTCTAGAAAACAGAATAACAAAGGATGGAAAGAACCTGGGTGGTGTCTGAGAGTATAATTCTGTGCTTTAAAAACAATTATTTAAAAATACTAGGCAGTTTTTTTGTATATATATATATATATATATATTTTTTTTTTTTTCAAAACAAGTAAGAGGCACTGGAGTTAGTAGCAACTGTGTTTCCCCAGAGGCAAATATATTATAATGGAAATCAGGACAATGCCAAAACCAAGACAAGTTCAATAAACTGGGTGGCTAAAAACTAACAGAGTAGTGTGGCCAGCTGGAAAGCAACCAAGAAAGCAGAGAAAAGGGAATATGAAAAAAGACATTTTAACAGCTTCTTGTGAAGCCTCTCTGCAGGCTGTAGAGGTGATGATACACAAGAGAGACACTGAACTCCAACAGGTGAAAAAGGCTGTCAGCAAAGAGGGGTGGGAGCTTTCAAGTAATTTTTAAGAGGAGAAAAAGCCCCCAGTAGTTCTCTGTTTACACAACAGAGTGCTTCTGATACTGACGCACAGGGCAACATCTATTTATAATCCAAATAAATCTTATGTTCTGGTATTTGGAACTATCAGCATTCAACATACTGGAAAGCAGCAGCCACAAGGCTTCATTAAGAAATGCTGTTTAAATCTGCATTGTTTTGCTCTGTGTGTTTTCTTCTTCAGCCACTATCCAATCATGACTTGTGCAAAAGAAACAATTTTTTTTTTAAAGTTAGCTCATGTGGAGTTCATAAGTGTCCTGACAGGTAATCCCTAAACAGTGCTCTTAATGCCCGCAAACTAAGCTCTTGCCTGACTCTTCTTTTTCACGAGACCTCAAACTTTCCATGTGTCCATCAATACCTGTGATAGATGACATGCATGGAAGTATCTGCTTGGGCCCTGTGTATTTGCTGGCCATAGTTTGCCTCTTGTGTCCTTTCGTTTGGAGAGCTAAGAGCTGTGGTGAATGCTTCAGCCTGCCAGTCTGGGTATCAAGGCACTGAGATTGGGAGGGTGAGGGAACAAGGGAACAGGGAGGATGATGATCATGGAGTCCATCTCTCTTGAAGTTTAGAAATGGTCAAAGAATTACATTACTGTCAAGTGCAGACATACTGTAACAGCAGTGTGTGTTTAGCAAGACTGGTAGGACCTTTATGTCTGGAATTCACATGTAGGAAGGAATCTCCCAGTCCTGGTTCTTTGTTCCCAGGGAGAAAGTTTGCAGAGATGCCAGTGAAGCAGACAATTAATTTTCCTTGCTAAAATGTGGAATTTTTGTGGAATTATCCAAACATACAGGCTTCTCTGGTGTAGGTTTTTCTTCCTAAATAATTTTTTCTTTCATTTTAGAATAGACTTTTAATCTGTCGATCCAGCTTATTTCTGATGGCTGCGCTCATAGTTCAGCTATGGACAACATGCAACTCACCTAGAACAAGTTATTATCTGTTGTCAGCCACTAGGAAACAGTTCCCCAAAGTATGCTGTTAGTACTTCAGTATGATATTGAGGGCTTCTCTTTGAAGCCCTGGTGTACTTTAAATAATGGGGGATGAACTAAATGGCCTCTCAGGATCTTTTCCATCCTCATTACGATGGTTCTGTGCATTTGTATCAGATTCGCTTGTCAGAGTGGTTAAGCTTTTGAATGTTTGTCTTGCTGAACTGACAGGAAGTTTGGGGATGACCTTTACGTCCTTTAAGTCTCCTTGGAAAAATGTATATGGGGAGAAAGCGAAGCAACAGCTGATTATTCCCCCTTCAAAGCTTCCCTCTGACGGGCTCCTCAGTCAGGGAATCACAGCATGCTCTATACTCAATGCCTTTTTGCCAGTGGGGGAGAGAAGGACAGCATCAGTGGTTGGCCTGATTAAGATTCCCCCATTATCATTTATTATTCCACTGTCTGCAACAATGGGACCAGGTCACTCATTAGCTAACACAACTTGAACCTTTAACACCTTTGGATTCAGGCACAAGCTTATCTTTGCTATAAGCCTTCCTACCACCTAAACAGACCCTGCTGTCACAATATATATTTATATTTTATGACTCAGAAGTACCAAGAAAAGTTAGCAAAATGTTCCTATTTAGAGCTTGGCACTCCACCATTTCAGACTTTGCTGCTGATTAATATTGTGTGCTTCTTTGTAGGGAATAATTACATTGAAATAGTTGAAAGGTTACCAACTGTAGGGGAACCCATGGCTATTAACCTTTCATCATATGTTGAATCCAATTAAGTACTCAGAGAACACGGTGTTATGAAGTTCTGCAAGTAGCAGATAGTGACTTTTAAAAGTGTTTTGCTTTTTTAAAATGATGTGTTTCCTCAGTGTATGTTCTTTCACTGGGGACCCCTCAGCCACATGGAGAAGAAGAATGCTTAGACCAGCATCTGGAAGTCTCTGTGACTAGTCCATCGCTCTGATGGGAACAGTTGTGTTAAGACATAATGTGATACCTGATAAATATCCAGGGTCACTGTCCTCAGTTAATTTATTTTCTTGCCCTCTTTAATTAAGCAAGATCTGTACTGGCTTCATTAGGGAATGCTTACTAAATAGATCAAGATTCTGTTGTGAAATAAAGAACCAGGTTTTTTGAAACAAAGCGACTTAATTTAGGAATGTTTTGCTATAAACCATGTTTGTGTGTACATATGGAAAAGACTATAAAATCATTGCATCTATTTTTTTTTCCAATTTTAGTATTAAAAATCTGGTATCTTTAAAAAATGAAGGCCTACAAATTAACTGGCTTTTGTAAGACCAAATCATACTAAAGGACCAGTTCCTTTCTATTTATACCTCTGCTTTTTAATGATTTATTTGCTTTTCTAGTTCTATTTATTTGGAGCCACAATAATTTCTTACTTTCAGAGATTACATGATGGGAAAAATCAGTTAAGAGAAATTAGAGAAATAAATAGTTGCTAAGGAAAACATACCTGGTGAGACAGATAATTATTTCATGGCTGTAATACACTCCAGGGACGCTGCTTCCATAGTTGTTCCACTAAATGAGTAGATTTCAGATAGGACTAGTCCTCTCTGAACACTGCTAATATAAGAAGCCATTCCTCATCATGAGAGGTCAGACTAGCACTGCACTCTGAATACCAGCTCTGAAATGAAATTATCCAAACAAATAAACACCAGACTGAGTTCCTCTCATGCCATTGACTGGGAATCTCTTAGAGAAGGGCAGGGCCTGGAGGAAGCCATTTGCTGTATTTTGTCCTCCATTTTATGGCTGCAGATACAACACTGTGCCATATTAAATTTATGACTGATTTAATAGGGAATATATAAAATACAGTGGAAAACTGTCCTTTGTGTTGTAAGGAATGAGTAGGCCTCCTAAATGACTGTGCTAAGACAATGGAAATGGTATTCAAGGTTTACCGTGCTGAAATGCAGAACGTCCTGTTTTATTCTGTCCTGGCAATGCAGCCTGAGGAAACAAAAAAAGATGCCAGAAACACAAAGTAGCTTGAATTACTCTAGACCCAAAACCAGCTCAAAATTTCTAAGACATTCCAGGTTACCTGCAATACTAATATCACATACCTACACCAGAAATGGCCAATATTATTACAAGCATAACTATTAATTCAAATCTTGATTTTTGTACTTAAATTTGTCACTGTTTCAATTTATTCAGCTTAGATAGCAAAGAAAATTGCAGAGTTGGAGTGCATGGTCTTAATGTGTTTAACACTTGTCTAAGAAACAAGCAGACAGGAGAGTGTTAGTAAATGTTTATGCATTTCAGAAATGCCTTCTGCATCACATACTATGTACTCAGACTATGAATGTACATAGCAACAGAGCTGATTGAAAACAACCCATTTAATTATGTTGACGTATGGAAGGACACACTCTAAATGCAATTCATTGGCGTATTTTACATGGAAAAGACCTTAGAATAAATATAGTTAGAATAGTTAGAACAAAGAGTTAAAGACAAGAATAAAATCCTTCTGACCTTGGAGTCAATGCATTAAGCTCTAAGTCTTAATTCATGCAGGGAAATTAAGCATAGCTGATCAGCTGAGAGGAATGGGAGATGGTCCCTTCAGCAGATCTTGGTCGTGAGGGAGGCTCTGTGAGATGATCACGCCCCTGACAGACAGATTGATTTCAAAGTATTTGATCATATAAAACCAGATGTAGATTTGGAGCAAATTATTTAAAGGTTTAAAAATAATTTTTCTGAGTGATTTATCTTTCAAATAGAATAATACATATTTTCTTTTACCCTTGTTATTTGCATTAATTGATATTAACTATTGACACAGAATCTCAGATATCCTATGATGAAAAACTCCACGGTACATTGTAAAAAAACCCCACCTTTGCAGTGCATAAGTGATAAAAATACCTAATTTGCATTAATTAAGTTCCTATGGAAGGATATTTCACTGTAACCCCTTATGTCCACTCTTCAGAAACTGTTGTTCACACCACATTTATGCTGGTGTTCTTGGTGGTTTCATTCAGGAAATTAAATTGAAATTTAAAATAGTATTATTTCTTAGAAATAATGCTTTTATGTATCAAATCTGGATAGGAAGAAATTAAATTCCTCATGCTGAAATGCCAAAAGAAAAAAATCCAACTCAACAGCTGGGCAAGGGTGTTAATAGGTCAAGAGTATTTGAAAGTTTATCAGCGAATGAGATGTTGCTTCTGGAAAGTGCATTTTATCAATACCAGACAGCTGAAGCTGTGGCATGTCCCCGAGAGCTGCTGACTCACTTCCAAAGTGTCTGGAAATGCCAGTGCATGGCTTCTGGTGGATACTTTCCTTCCAGCGTTTGGGTTCTCATGCAGATGATTGGCTTGGTACAGAAAAGAAGACAACCTTACGCAGCTCAGGAGAGACAAGTCCTCCCTTTGACATGTCCTTAATCTCCCAATCCTGTGAAAAAACGCGCCCTTAAACGATTAATCCCCAGGATCTGGCACTTCCACCCAGGCTGAAACTTGCCCTAATTGCTCTGCAACTCACGTCTGTGCTTGAAGCTGACACCGGACCAACATGACCCTGAAATCTTACTGGCCTCTCCAAACAGGGGCTGGGGGTTTGTCCGGTGTTGCCCCCCCCCCCCCTCCCGCAGCCTTCTCGGTTTTGTTTTCCTTGCCGCCCCTTCCCCTCGTAAACTGCTTTCTAACGCCAGTGTCCCGGGGAAGCCTCGGCAGGAGACGGCCGGGCGGCAGCTAGTGCCTTCCGTCACCGCCGGGAGGCGCTCCTGCACCGCGAATGGCCCGGCGGCGGCGGAGCCGTGAGGTACCGCAGCGGCTCCCCCTGCATCCCGCTCCAAGGCCAGCTCTTCTCCGCATCCCGACTGTGCCGACCCGCTCCGCGGGGACGGTGGCACTCCGTGCTTCAGACCGAAGAGGTCCCAGAGGAGCCTATTCCGAGAGCGTTATGGAGGATGCCGTT